>BGPR01006279.1:0-82173 GCA_013235015.1 Araneus ventricosus | reverse complement strand
TAATTTGTTTCAGTGTTGTATATTATTTTATATCTAAGTGGATTGAATATACCTGCTTTGATACAATTTTTTTTGTAGAGCACAGTCTTCAATGTTGTACATTATTTTATATATGAATGTATTGAATTTGTATACACCTGCTTTCGTACAATTTATGTTTTCGTAGAGCACGATCTTTTGAATCTGTTTCTGTGATAGCTCCAAAATGTGAAATATTTAATTGTGTTTATGGGGAGGTTCCTGATGCTTTCACTATATAAAAAACGGCCCTTTTCAGGGGCAAAAATTTTTATTCCTTCTTTATTAAGGTGAAAGCATTAAAAGGAAATAACCTTTACTTTGTAAGTTCTATTTGAAGAAAAATATCTTTTTTGAGGCTAAAAAATTTTATTCTGTGCTGATTTAAGTTAAAGCATCAGAAGCAAAATAAAGCTGATTCATATATATATATGAAGATTTTAGAATAACTTCTAGGACACACAGTGTCTTCATTATAGCGACCGAAGCGAGCAGGGTTTGCGTAGCAAACCTGGGAGGATTGCAACGCAATCCTTCTGGGGGTTGGCGAGCTTTAGCGAGCAGAGGGCAGAGCCCCCTAGTTAAGTGTTATTGTGGTTAAAAAAGTTTTTTTTCGCTAATAAAATAAATAAATTCTAAGGGGGTAAAGATCCCTCTGATTCCTATTCATCTCATTTTTATTCTTTTAGGGATCTATCCTGCAAAGAATTTTCCTGCGAAAAGTTTAAAACGGGATACAAAATAATAATAAACAAAAGCGAACGGATCTTTGTAGAGGAAAGGGAATTTATTGTGTAGAAGTGTATGACATGTGTAGAAGTATGGTACTGTTTATAAATTTCTTTCGAGATTTCAATCGATATTTTCCTCGTCGTGTTGAAACTATGAGACTATACTAATCGGATATACTCTCAAAACGTGAAAGTAATGGATATAAAGCACTGCTCCCGCTGTAATTTCTGACTGTAAGGTTTAAACTAAAAAATCACTTTTAGTCCCCCAATTGTTCCAGTATTTTTCAAAAACCAGCAATATAATGCATACCTTCACTTCATAAATAATTTACTTATAATTCTGAGAAGTGAAGCAATATTTGGATCAATGTCTGAAGAATGTTGTGGAAGCTGGCGATTTTTTAATGCTTCAACTTGCATCTGCAGCTGTTGGATTTCGTTCAATAAATAAGCGATGTTCGGAAAAGTTTCAGAAATTTCATATTGCTTTGCTAATTCAGCAGCATCTCTAGATCTTTTATTTCGCTTATCATTATTGAGTAAATCGAAATGTTTTGAAAAAGATGCTTCCAAAAAATCACAGAGAAAAATTCAATCCATAAAATAGTTATTAAAGAAAATCATCGAGAAAATTTCAATATTAAATAATCATCAAATTAAATTAACATTTTCAACTCACTTCTTTTGAACTAAGATGAAACTCAAAATAACTTGGCGATAAATATTACATTTTGGCAAAAAGATGTATATAAAATTTCAAGAAGCACTTACGAAGTGAAAAACTGTCGTTGCTATGGAGATCAGACGATTTATAAGGCAGGCGAAATTATCTTGGCGAGAAGCATCTGATAATTCTATTTCGGCTTCACAATTACAAGCGAAATTTTTAAGTTTTTTAAATCGCCTACTGCGCCATATAAGGTATAATAGAAATGGATTAGATAGTGAATAAGTTAAAATATAAATTTAGAACTAAAAATAGCCAAATATTATAAAAAAATAACATTTAGTTAGTGAAATGCGGGTAACGATGCACAGCGATACATAGCCATAAGCGAACTGTGTTTATTTACACCTCTTATGTCATAATGTTAATGTTCTGTTGCCTCTCACTCTTTTATTATCATTTAAATAATTCAATTTAATAATTATATATAATTAAAAGTAATGATGTTATTGCCGAATTGAAATAATAAGAAATAATACATATACACCGTTTTCTATTGCTTCAAGAAATATTTCTGCCAAATTTGAAGGAAATCGGACAACGCGTTTTGTTGTAATCTCATTACGAAGAAATTTACAGACAGAAAAATTGCTGAATGTTTGAGTTAAAGCGTAGACCTCGCTTCGCTCGGTCAATTAATATTAATAATATTCGATTAATTTTATAAATTATTATTCGATTAATATTATAAGTTAATATTCGATAATGTTTTCATAATGTTTTATATTTATGTTATTATGATTTTCAACAAATATTGAAATGCAATTGGTATTAATTTACTGTCCCTTTGTTTCGTAATATGCTCCTTTCTGAGTTTATAAACAAAGTTCTTATTTTTTTAATCAGATTTTTCCCAAACCTTAGCAAATTCGTCAAACTGGTCTGGCATTCTTCGTATAGGTACCACACTTTCGGTCGACACTAAAAGGGTTAATCCAGTAATTTTAAAATGCTTGCATTTCAATGGTTGTGTCTATTCGTGCTTTATTTTTCGGCATAACATGGAAAGATATTCACAAAAACTAGTATTAAAAAATAACTGTGGAAAATGCATTAATATACTTTTTTATTTCTCAAACCCAGATATTCAGTAAAAAAATCCACTAATTATTCATATTAGTCTTATAAACTAATTTATTTTGATGTCTTATTTATGTTTAAAGAAATTGTATTTTTCTTCTCTTACTTTCTTCCATTCCATTTCCAAGAACTGGTGAAAGCTCCTTTAATTCTTAACATGAAACAACTATGTCACGAAGCAAGACTTAAAAGAATGTCTTGTTGAAGTGAGAGGTGATTTAACTTGGAAGACTTGATGTTAACTTTATGGATTTGTGAATCGAGATGTCTATTACCTTTCAAATCAAGCAACTTGACTTCAGTAACACGTTTTTCCGATTCTGTCTGCAAGAATCAGCGAAAATTTTGCAGAATAGTTTCAGCATGTAACGAAACATTTCAGTAGTTGCTATTCATGTGTCTATCGGAAAAGAAAATGTTCAGCTTCATTTATTTTCTGTTATATTGCCGAAATTTTTTGAAAAAATCATGTTTCAGAATTCTTGTGGGAACAAAGATTATAAATGCATTTTCTACTCATTTCGGAAAATAAGTTATAATTAGTAATACTTAATAAAATCTACAAATTGAATGCAAAATCTCTAGCTCTGATGTAAAAATTCTATGGAGACCATTTTACTCGTTATGTTTTCGAGTCATGGCGTATATATGCACATGAACATACAGACAGAAAATTTGCCATTTAGAGGTTTTCGTCGAAATTTGATACAGATCTACAATTTTGGTGTAAAGACAACATAAAAATTTCATTTCTTTAATCACTTTTAATTTTTGTACACAAATAGTTAGAAATAATTTTACAAAACTGTTGTTTGGGACCCAGAGAAGTCTAAAATGTGAAGATTAATCACACTCTCTAGGTCGAATTTCTTAGCCGATTACAATACTTTTTGTTTGCATACTTTGTATCTGAGAATGTAAGATAAAAATTGAAGAAAATATGAAGCTTCATGCCACAGGGATATCGATTATTCTTGCTTGAAATTCCGTTCATACACAAAAAGAAACTTAAAAAGCATTGAAAGCATTTAAAGAGTTACTAAACTTCATACAATCTTAGACGGCGTATCTTTCCTCTTATTAGCAACTTAAGATGTTACTTACTATAATATATTTCGAATCATAAATTGGACGTAAAATACCTTTAACGATTTGAAATTCAATATACACATCGTTATTCTTATTATTCAATATACTTATTATTCAATGTTCTTATTATTTATATTCAATATATTTATGTAGCTTCAATACAGTTGAAATTAAATAATCATATCTTTTAATAAGATTTTAATTTCTTGCATGGCTAGATAAACTTATTAACTGTTATAAAAATTAAATTTGATTATTTTTTTCTTATGGTTTACACAAATTTCTCTATTTATTACAGATTTTTTGTAACATTTTCATAGAAAAATGAAGATTGTTCTGCAGTGTTTCGTTGAAATTTTCATTCCATTTCGGTATAAATTATAATCCATTCTTAAATGTTCAGGTATAAATTCTATGGATTCTATTTATGTATTTCGAATAAATTCTATTCTGAAAGGCACTGAGCACAAGAGAGACCGGAGCAAGTTGACAATATTAGCAGTTAACAATTTTAAATAAATTCAGTTTTGGAAATAATTTTTTTCTTTGCATGCGTTATTACATTGACCTTCTATTGCCTTGTACCGCAGGATAAATGTTAATTTTAATATAATCAAAATTTCAACTTGCTTCAGTAGCAGGGCAAGATAACAATTCTGAGAAAGTTGAATACATTTTTATTTTTAGAAAGTGTAGAACAGAAAACTAATTAATTAAACATTATTAAGTATTTTTCTTCATTAGTTTGTAATGAAAGATTTAATTTGTATAAATTTTTAGCTCAAAGTAATTTAATATAACTCAAAATTAGTTTTCGTTTAGAAAAATTAAACATAAATTTTCTCCTTCAAATTTCAGCAGCCAATGTGCCCCCATGTACGGCATTTCCAACACTCTATGCAATCTTCTGATGAAGGGTCAACATAGATCTCATCACCAACAGGACACTTCTCTATATTTTCCTTCAAAGCTTCAGCAGAAGTTCAGGATTCTTAGTTTTTTTTACGGGAATCCAACTTCAGTTTTTTGGTAACAACTCCTTTTTGCACGTTATTTAATTCTTATTTAAACGTTACTCTTCCACCTTCTGTGTTCCTTTCTGAACCAACAACTCTTTCATTAGTAAGCTTGTTAAATTATTTTCTTTAGGTATACCCCAGATAGCAATTTTAGTTTGCATCAAACTTGCAGCAAGCTTGCAGCAAGGTTGACACGACAAGAGTGCAAGCTTGAAACAAGTTTGAAACAAGCTTGCAGAAGCGACGAAGTCACAACCGACGTCAAACTCATTGCAAACATAGAAAAAACAGAGTACGAAAAAAACCTCGGAATAGAACTCGCGACCTACCTCTTCCAAAGCGGACACTTTAACCACTCGACCAGATAAACTCCGAGAGGATAAGATAGATTTCGCTAATACATCGTGCATACGATTTATTTTAAACTCTTTTTTTTTATTTCATTAATTTTATTAAATTTTGTGCTGAGAACATGATTTGAAATGAAGAGAGAGCGATTTTCGCTAATAACTACGTTTTGCTTGTAGAATAAACTATGAAAAATGGTTTCAATTTAATTACTTTTAAAATGGAACAAAATGGAACTTATTATTTTTCAACAAACATTGACTGTTTTTTAGGTTTAATTTTGTTTATAAACGTTAAAATTTCAACATTAAGAAAAAGGTGATATAGTTTTCTTTAAAGTGCGAGTTCTATATTTAGTAGAAAGATGGAAAATGTTTCAAAATTTTTTTATAAAAAAGTTAGTTTTTTCACAAATTATCATTGATTTATTGAATTAATAAAAAGAAGGACGTCCAGGAGATGCTATTAAAAATCGGATGTTCTTTTTTTAAAACAGAGACAAAAATAATTATCTCTTTGTTCTATCATCTTTGCATCAAGCCTGTTTTGCAAACTTACAGCAAGCTTGCATTGCAAGAAGGGGTGGCGATTCTGCATTGTTAGTTTGCCACAAGTTCGCTTCAAGCTTGAAGCGTCAAATTTGCCATGACAAGGTAATATCAAGTCAAAATCAAACTTGATGCAAACTTACGTGCTATCTGGGACATACCTTTCAACATGTCATTGAACAGTTTGTGGATCATTAGCCCAAGAAAATTGTCTAAAATTAAAAAAACATTCTTATAAACATCAAAAAGAAAACAGTTAAAAGCATTTGGGGCAAGAAGACGTGATCTTCATCTTGTACCAATCAGAAATGTTAAAAGCTTTTGACTTTTGTGGTGGGATTAACCAGAATAAGATATAAATAAATAGTGATTGGGAAAAGCTAAGATAGCCATGCATGGCAAACCTTAAACATAATTAAATATCGTAGCTTTTAGTCCACAAGTTCATTACGTTGAAGATCTCGAAAATTGCAACATGTGAGACAAAATACACGAACACCATCTAACAAACAACGAAATGGTGGCAGTAAATTCACCGCGCGAGTTTTTACTCTCTATCAGTGTGGGGCATTAGTAATATCTGTAGGGTGGTTAAGTAGGATTAATATGAACTTAAATAAAGCCATTCTTCGTTACGCCAGTCTTCCACATGTTAAAAAGCAGACTATTATTCAACTCTGATATGAAGTTAAAGTTTAACCCTTTATAAGCCTTTTTTTCTGATAGTGGTATAATAAAATAACTTAGGTATTGAGATTAATTTAAAAGAAATTCATTTAGCTTATTGGATGACATTATTTTTTGTTAATTAATTTTATTAATTAATAATTATTTACCAAGTCAATATACTTGGTAAAGTTTGGTTTGAGATAAGAAATTGGAACATCCACGTTTCTTTTTCATCCAAAAATTTTTCGAGAACTTACGCCAACCAAATTATATGAAAAAGAAACGTTTTAACAATGTGTAATAAAGACGCTTTGAATTTGAAAAACCGAAACGTTAGACTGTAAAATATATTAACGATATATGATTATCAGCAGTAATTAGTAATACCTATAAAGCCTAGTTAATGTCTCTTTATGAAATAACCAAATGAAGCTCCCAGCCTAAATTTTAGAATAGTCTTCATTTCACGAATTTTATTTAATTCAAGAAATTACTTCATCCGTTTCGTTCTCAATTTAAATTGTAAAGAAAAATTTCTGCCGCCTGAACTCCACTTACGCAAGTCCATCTCATTTTCCTCTTCGAATGTCAAAAATTGTCCCTACCGTAATTTCCGCTACTTTATGAACATGAATATTTTAAGTCTTCAGGACTGAGGGATGTATTAGGACCATAAATAAAAGAGTTATTTCTCTAAACGTTCCTGCAGCGAGAGAAGGTCGAAAGGATTAAGGAGTTGGCTGAAATGAGTTCTGGAAGAGCAGAAATTCTTTCTTGTTATCGATTGAAAGAGAATTGCGTTTCTTTTTCGTAAGTATTTCGAGTGTTCTTTGTTTGTGAACAAACTTCAGCTTTCCTTAAAGATTTCTTGTTTTGAAGGAGAAATGCCTCTTTTGAAATATATGCAAATTATGAATATACTTAAAACCGTAACAAGTAAAACGAAGTTACGTTCCCATTCTTAATAAAGGCCGGTAATGCAAAGAATTTAAATGTATTTTATTTCAAATTAAACTTTTTTATATGAAATAAACTCTTTAAAATAAAAAATACATATAAATTCTTAACTCACGATATTAACATGTTAATGTTTGTAGGCTGGCATATTACCTATAAATTGTGTGAAGCAAAAATCCTTTGTTGAGAGGAAACGTTTAGTTCGAAGGAAAGAATCTAGTATAATAAAGATTTAGAATAAGACAGGCAGACGGACAAACAGACATGCAGACAGATGGACGGCGTGGCGTTTGGAAAACAAATATACATTCTTTTTTTACTGCGTAATTAAAAGTCTTCACAGAATGCCACGGCTTATGCAATCAAGCCGGACGAAGAAAATTCATAGAGCCGTTGAATTCCGGTGCACTTGCAACACTTACCTGCACGGGACAGTTGAGTCAATATGGGGCCGAAGACAAGAGAGACGAATTAAACCTAAAACATTATCACGGTAAGATGTTTTCTGACTAGAAGTTGGAAACTGGATTTTTTTCAACACATGATATATATTTCAATTTGTATGAAAGACCACTTCTATGTCAACTGTGTAATCTTTCGAAGGAAAGAAACTAGTACACTAAATATTTAGTATAAGACTGACAGACGGACAAACTGACATGCAGACAGATGGACGGTGTGGCGTACGGAAAACAAATATACATTCTTTTTTCATACTGCGTGATTAAAAGTCTTCACAGAATGCAGCGGCTTATGCAGTCAAGCCAGACGAAGAAAATTCATAGAGCCATTGAATTCCGGTGCACCTGAAACACTTACCTACACGGGACAGTTGAGTCAATATGGGGCCGAAGACAAGAGAGACGAATTAAACCTAAAACATTATCACGGTAAGATGTGTTCTGACTAGCAATTCGAAATTGGATTGTTTTCAACACATGATATATATTTTGTATTTTAGTTCTCATATTAGAAATATTTTTTGAACGCGCAATCAAAATTCATAAATATTTTTTTCATTTAAATTTACATTCAAGATATGTCGAAACATAAAATGGAGCTCACTGAAATTTTTTTACAAATTCTAACACCACTCGTATTTTGATAAATATACTATTTTGACCACCGCGAGTTTTCTCCTGTTGACTTTCTTGTTTAGTAATACAATATGTATAACAAAGTTATAGTATAACAGACCAAAAAGTGCTTGAATTTTGGAACTTTCCCTTTCTGCCGATTGGAGCCAGAATTAGATACAGAACTATATGGCGATAAAACCTTTCTTTTATCTAAGTTATTGCGCTTTTAAGTAATCGCCTTCACATAGAAGTAAATATACAATTTAACAAACGGTTAACCCATTGACGGAGTTTGTCTGAAATTTCATACAAATCCACTATTGTATTGATAAAATCATTAGCTAAATTAAAAATGTTATATAATTTCATTTTTCAGTTCTGGTGCTCTCATATCTCGGACGGAAACCCAGAAATCCAGCAAACGGATTTCATCCAAAATTATAGAAATCTATAAACTAAATTTCATCCGTCTAGCTCGATCAGTTTTTGATTTTTTGTGCTTACAGACAGAAGGACAGTTATAATCCTAACACGACTTATCAGGACTTAAAGGGGCCCAATACGTGTAGAACCGTCGACATTTTTGACGATAAAAATATTCTTACTTTGTATACTTCTTGTATTAGATGGTGAAAAAAGAAGATTGGAGCATTTGCATTTAGTGATGTATTTCAATGAAAATAAAAGAGGAAATTATTTCAAAAATTATTTTTAAGATGACACGAAACAATGGAGAAGTGACAACTACGGTGTATCGACATATATTTATTCACAGAAATCTTGAAAAAGGAAATTTTTTATTTCACTTTCTAGGTTGATTATCACTTGAACAGAAGTTTCTCTTTGAAATAAAGTTTTGAATTCTGAGACGAGTGTTCACTATATGGGTATCAGCTAAGCAAAATACCAGTCAAGCAAAATTCATAACCGCAGATGACAGTCTAAATTCTTATCCAGTCAGTTTCTGTTTTACATTATATTATTATGTTATATAGAGTATTATTATGGCAATATGAACAAGAAATATTTTTATTACATCTATTGACATTAAAACATATATTCAATATGCATTTTAGAAACCTTTAGAAGGATGTTCAATCCATGATAATGAGCTAAGAAAAGCAGGAATAGGAAAAAAAACTCCAGATGGAATTTGACAACCTAAATTCTGAACCCAGCTGTTTCAGTTCCTTATTATAATATATTATCACGATGATCCTTATTTTATATAATTACGAATTGTGATATTTTTGGTCACCAATATCGTTGTAATTGTATAGATTTTTTTAAATATCCAAATACTAGAATCTACTCATTTATTTGAAGATTAGTTTGGTTTAGTTTAGTTATATTAACGTCCCGTTTTGAAGCAACACGAGGGCTATTTTGGGACGGACCTCGTAATTTTGAACCTCGGTCAGATGACGAGGACGACACCTGAGCTGGCACCCCCCTCTCCAAACTTCCACGCCACACCAACGGGAGGACGTTTGACCACTACGTATGATTTAACGTGCAACAGGCCCCATACACGGCGGATCTTCAGTGGAATCGGGTTTCGAACCTGGAGCCCTCCGGCCCCAAAGCCGAGACCTTACCACTAGGCCACCGCGGCCTCATTTATTTGAAGAAAACACTTAGATACGGAAATAAAAGTAATAGAAAAAACATAAGAAAGGCACAGTTCGGGTCGGCGTCGTAGACGTTTCATGCAAACGTCGGAATATAATCATAAAACAAGTATTTCGTATTAATATGTAATTTAATCATCAATCTCTTTAACACAATATTTACACAGAGTAGTATAATGGTTACAGAATAAATAAATCACAAGCTACCACAGACCCTTACTACATGCGATAAATATTTTTATTGTCTCACTTTGGGTCCTAGTAAAACTCCTCAAGCTCTTTAAAATTACACCAGAATCCACTTCCTAGCTAAACGTGTTTCCACGCTACACTTATTTATAACCTTAAATAAAACTAATTCATAACAATCACGCACATGCACTTGCACTGGTATGATGAAGTCACAGGGAAACAAATACTATGCGACAAACTCTTACAGATATAATCTATTCGTTGAGGGATCAACCATTCTTTTCGCATTATTACTCTCGTAGTGATTGGCGATTGAAATCTCATGGTATTTTGTCACACACGAAAGTTTGACCGACTATCACTGTAACGAACAGAAAGACGTTTCCACGTCAGAATACAAACATTTCCTTGTACCCTTCAATGACTTGAAGAAATGTATGCAGCTACTGCCATTTTATTTTTCATGAAATACTCAAAGCCATAACACAAGAAAACCACCCAAAGGCGTGTGCGAAAATTTCTCGAGTTCCATTATCTCCTTTGGAATATGTGACAACCACCATCTCAATTTTTACATCTATAATTTTTTGTTTTTCACTATGTTTTTAGATATATATTTTTCTCAAAATTCACATGGAACAAATATGCCTGAATACTTCGGGGAGCAGTAAATATTTCAAATGGAACAGCTCTATCCTTATACTGAAAAGCTGCCCTCTTTTATTCTTTTAAATTTAGGCTTTAAACTTATAGCCCGTATTCAAGTGGAATGGCTCTTCAAAATCAAATACCCAGTTGTAAACTAGGAAGTAGAAAATAAGAGAATTAAAACGAGCTCTGAAATTCCTGACGTAAGGAATTTTATTGGAAAGTCCTGTGATTTTCTTTGTTAAGAGGTAACAAGAAGAGTTCTACGTTTATTTTACTCACTCATAAGAGATTTTTCATGTTCAGTCATACCGTACATATAAATATAACAAATGGAATATATAAAGGGATGTATCTAAAAGAAACATTTTAAAAATTGATAAGCGACGAAAGTCAATTAACTTCTATATAAAATCATGAATTCATCAGTTCTTCATTCTTTTCAGGATGAAATATTTTTTTTATATACAATGGAACACAAACGCTTCGTGTCGGGAAACATAGGAATATTCTGAAATATTCTTATTTTCTGAAGAAATTACTGCTAAAGATTCTCCGAAAAATTTTCTGACTAAGGCTAGATGATACCAACTCCAACACTTTTCGATAAGGCAGTTGGAACAAAGAATCAGCCACTTTTATGGAAAATGACTCATCTAACATTTTGGAATGTGTCTACAAAATTTTACTATACCTAAACTTTATCAATGATCGAGTAACTAGTCGCATAATTCCCCCTACCAGGTACTACATTCTTTTAACCTATTTCTGGTGACGGGGGTAGATACAGATTGTGGTGTCTCATAAAACAACAGCAACATTTACAGAGAAAAGAAACAGTATTACATTACATGTGCGAAACGATAATCGTTTGAACATTCAGTTCATCCCATTTAAATTAATCCCATACACCTTTAATGGATACTATATTGAATAATATAAGATGACACCATTTGAGCGGCTGATACAATTTTTGTGAAGAAAATACATTTTTAGATATTCTGCTTTCTATATCTTATGTAGTTCTGTAAGTGTCCTCTATAGAAGGGTTAAGTAACTATATTTCTTTGCAATATATTAATGTGCATACTTTCAATAGCATATGTACTATATTGGTAACTATCCGACCATTAACTGTAGCTGCAGAATGCTCTAAACAGACCAGCTTATTTTATGATCACTCTGTATTTGTAAAGAAAATATGGATTAGGTTTCATTCGAGATGCAATCGCACAATTTGTCGCCGTAGATATTTAAACTGCTATACACTGGTGATAGAAAGTTAAGTTACAATCACGATACATGTAATATTTCTAATGAAAATCGGTTTATTACAGTGAAATTTAATACACACATATTCAATACTATTAAACAGCAAACAGTTAAATAGCATAATAAAAAGGAGTAAATTTTTTCAAATATGGATATGACACTGAAACTAACCAGAGCATGACGACGCTTGATATTTTCAGCGTCGTCCGGCTAATAACGAGTGTGGCCATCCCGCTCAGCTTTAAAGTCTTACAGAGAGTCTTCATGCTGGAAACAAAAGATTTTATGAGTAATTGTTGTAACAAATCCCATTCTTCCAACGAAGAGGGTTTTAAATTATCAAGGGTCCTGGAAAAGGGTTGAAGTTGGGAGTGATTCTTCTTAGAGTACAGCAAACATGCTATATGGAATTTTTATTCGATACTAAGATACTACATCATTCTTTGAACATCTCTGTGGCTCTGTGTGGCGTCACGTTGTCGTCTACAAAATTAAACTCGTTTCTCATAGTTCCGATAACACATTGTTCATTGGACTATAAATATTGATTGTTCTAATACCTTCTGCTGACAAATTTGGATTACTAACCTATTGGGCCTATTTAGAGGAATCCTTGGCATTATCTTATTTTGTTTGTTTTGTGGCTTCTGTTTCGTTGAACGTTACACTTTTAACCTCTTTGGATTAGATTTTTTCTGACACACACGCCATCTATTAGAGAAATCGCTATTTTCTGTCGTGTGGTTTATGCCGGAGGAGACACGGATACTCTTTCATTTAGGGGCGTCTTACAAAGTTCTCGATTATAAATGAAAATGCAATCTACTCTATTATTCCTGATGATATTCCTACATTGCAGGGAATCATACCATTACAAAATGATCATTACTGAAACAAGTAAGTAATTTTTTGCAATGATATATAACTAAAAACTCTTAAACAGTACAGAAAACAAAGCGAAGTTGTTTTTATTATTTCATTTAATTTAGAAACATTTAAGTATTTGAAAAATGAGTATTTAATGATAGTTTCTGCACGACATGGATTATTTGTGTGGTTTAAACATTTTTCTTCCTTCCGTGCATTTTAGAAATAGGAAAACTTATTTTATAAGCCTACTCCTCTTATAGTAAAGTTTTATCGATTTTTTTTTTGTTTTATTATAGATTGCTCATCTAAGGCTTGTTTATGTGATACAACAACTCTTCTTGTATTTTTGTATTCCGATAGTTCGAAAATTAATCTCATAAGCCTTCTACTCCGAGATTATAATTTTTTATTAGTTCAAAATAAATTATTTCTGATAAAATTAATCCTATCCTTACAGGTGCCACATGTTCCGTACGTTTCGAATATGATCCTTGTTCTTAATGAGCGCTATAGTAGTAGCCACGAAATAATTTAATTTTCACTCTCCAAGTGGGAGTCATATGTGTCTCGTTTACTCATAGTGTTGATAATTCTACATCTCTCTCCTATAGTATCAAGCCGTGATATTTATATTTATGCATTATAAGAGAATACAAGAGCAGATATAACACCATTACATGCCTTCGTATCTAGAATCATTGTGATTCTTTTTAAATCGGTTTAATAGAATATGATGTTGGAGAATCTAAATATATTACAAAATTCCATCTTTAAAAATATGAAATTATTTGTTAAAAAAAGCGTATATAAACTGTTTCATTATGGATGGAGCCTTTGGGTAGATAGAAGTAGGGTGGAAACTATCTGTCAGAATGAAGACTACTGCAAATTGTACATTCCATTGTATAATTGTTGTTAGAGGAAAATTAGAAAAAGTAAAAGGGATTGGGACGCTTGCAAATTTCAGTAAATTAAAAATCTAGTTCTTTCAAATAACACAGGTCTGCAAAAAAAAAACAATTTCAGCTGCATGGGATATTTTTGGTAAATTTTATGTCTTTTAGGGTGCTGGATCTAAAACTGACCTCCATTTCCCTCCATCACATACAGTTTTTTTGCAAAACATGGGGAGTTTACATTAAAAAAGCACAACTGCGATGAAAAAAATCAATATTTTATTACAATTAACTGTGCATAATTTTTCTTATAATTGGAAAAAAGGAACAAAAAACTATTCTTTCATGATATATTTAACACTACACGTTTACTTTTTTTGTCTGTGAAACCTTTTCTTCTTCTCTTTGACGACCCTCCGAACACGCTTTCGCTTACTATCTTCTGTTTCCCGCCTCAGCATCCAACAGTAATCAGCTAGCATGTTGACGTCTCATCTTTCTTGGTATCACCTCTCGATATCACGGACATCCTTGTGAAATCTTTCACCTTGCTCTTCACTATATGGGAGTGTAGGAAATGAACCTTTAAGCTCATCTTGCATCCTTGAGCTTCATAAGCTGTCAACATGCGTTGTACAATGGCTTTGTAGAGAGGATCTTTAGTATTCCCTAAAAACCTCTACACTACATCCTTAAAAGAGTCCCACGCTTCTTTTTCCTAGTCCCCCATTGTTTCTGAAAGGAGAGAATCGGATAACAGTTTTCGTATGTCCGGGCCAGTAAAAACTCCCTCTTTCAACTTGGCTTCTGACAGTTTTGGGAACTCGTAACACAGATATCTGAAGCATTCCCCATATTTAGGCAGTGATTTAATAAACTGCTTCATAAGCCCTAATTTTATATGAAGAGGAGGTAATAAAACCTTTTCAGGTGGAACCAAGGTTGTATTTATGACATTTTTTTCGCAGGGTGTTAAGGCATCTCGAAGTGACCAGTCAGTTTTGGTCCAATGGAGGTATCTGGCTCGACTGTCCCACAAGCATAGGAAGCAGGGATATTTTCTGTAACCTGCCTGCTGACCCAACAACATGGTTAGCATTTTGAAGTCTCCACAAACCATCTAACGATATTCTTGATAGTTGATTTTCTCAAGAATCATAGACAAATCATTATGGTTTTCTTCAAAACGCACCGAGTGTCCTAAGGGAAACGATGGAAATGAATTACCAATATGCAGCAAGACTACTTTGAGGCTTGTTTCAGATGAATATATGAATAGACGCCAATCAGATGCATCATATTCTATGTCAAAGCACTTCTTTAGCCCTTGAGCATCATTAGGGAAAACGAGATTTCCCTCTTTGGAGAAAAACTGAGTGAATTCCTTCTCTCGGTGCCTGTACCAGGAGAATGAAGTTCCAGGTCTCAGAAGATTTTTATTTTTCAGTATTGACCCTAGCAATTCAGCTCCATCTTTAGAAAGGCCTAAATCTCTAACTAGATCATTAAACTCACTCTGAGAAAATGGTTAGAGTCCCACATCAACACAAAAATCTGAGCAAGATTCGTCCTGGTGAGGTAATGAGTCTCCATCCTCAGAATCACTCCGGATATCATCCAAACTTGAAGGTGGGTGTCACTCTTAGAAATATGAAATTAATATATAAAATCATTATTGGATATGGTTTTTTGACTCAGGAATATGATACCAGATTTCAGGTTAAAAAGACAAATTTTACACTTAATTAAACTAAAAACATGAGTTTTGCCAGAAAACCTGACGTGATGGAATTTTTTAAATATTTTCCCCGGTTTCAGTGAGTAAAAATCTATAAGAAAAAGTCAAAAAATCCTATACAGTTTTTTGGTTGCAAACCTGTGTAATTATTCTAATCCATGCATCCATCTGCATGCGATTATTTATCAAATTTTATCAAATCCTGATAGTTATTTTTATTGATATTCAGAGAATACAAAAACAGATAGTTCATATATGGTGGAAAGGAAAGATATACCTTTTTTCCTGTTCACCTAAAAGGGGCATTTTCCTGTTCCTTCACTGGATTATCGTTTGCGAAAGAAAATTTTAGGAGTTTCGTATGCCTGCAGTTTAAAAGTCAAATATACGTTTTTATCACAGACATCAAATTAAAAGCATACTATTAAGTTTACTTCTAGCTTCTTCGTGAGAAAATTCTATTATTGTATTTAAAATGCTGATTATTATATTTTAAATACTGTTAAGATCGATCGAAAATTACTAATAAAAGCCGAACAGTTTGATTAAAGTATATTTTAACAAAACACTACATGCAAGAAAATAAAATTATGATTTATTTAATAAATTAATATTAATTAATAAATTAATAAAACCTTCCCTGCACTGCTCGAAACTGTAAAGGGTTCTGATTCTAATTATTCTGATGTAGGTTTTAAGTTCCTAGATATTTAGAGCTGTTGTTGCCAGATTCACCATATTCCACCTGAATCAACTAATTGAAGACGTAAGTGTTTATTATGATCGCTAGTAACGTTTCTGAACAATGTAATAAACTGAGAGCGTGGATATGACTGAAATAAAATGCACGACTTAGCATAATATAAACATGTAATAAATCAATAGTCCTTTCCCTCTGAGCGGTTACCTATCTTGATCAACTAGCTTTAACCACTTAACTTAATAATTTTCTTTGCTATCTAATAAGATGACCCCTCCTGTTTTGGAAAGGGGCTGTCGTTTTCATTCATCTAAGAAGGCATAGGATAATTAAGATGCTTATGGATCCTACATATTTTTTGTGTCAAATTATAAAGCTAATTAATGATTCAATTTTAGTTTATAAGACTAAAATTTCGATAATTCGATGCACGAGTATTCTCGGGATAGTAAGTTAAGCGGTTAAAGTCTTAAAAATTTGATTTTGAAGTTAATTGTTGAATCTCCATTGCGTTTAATCAAGTCTCTGAAATCTTACAAATATTTTGTCTACGGTAGTTTAAGATATTATACATATAAACATGAATTATTTGCTTTTGAAATCAGTATCCGAAACGGAAAAATGGGTGCAAAACGCTTAGAGGTTAATTTCCCTCGATTACTACATTACCTTGATCACATAGAGTCTATTGGTTTATTAAGATAGCTAATTTAACAAATTGTTTTAATAACTGTGAAGCGACAGCAAGAAGTCAATATAAAAATTTAAGAGCGGTTGACGGAGAAAAGTTTACGTAATATAAAATGCAAACTAGCATGGGGATGGGATTAATGATCAACTATTTATTGTTGAATCAAACGTCTAAAGTAAACGGTAAGTGAATAAAACCATTCCTTTAATATATCCAGGTAATTCTCACTCCTCTAATTAACTATATGATCTACCTGTTCTAACTGAGTGACAATTTGCCTCTAAATTACACACACACACATTTTCAAATTAAGCTTCATCATTAAAACATTTCTCGTGAATTTTTCATTTATAAAAGTGATCTAAATGGTAAATGTGTCTCTTATTAGATCTGATTAAAATTTTTGGCCCTTTATACATTTTGAGCTCTATTTTAACTTCAATTAGTGAAATTAGATTCCAGATTTAACTAAATGGTAGAATAGAGATCCTTCCCACTCCCAAAGATGATCTCTACATGGTTCTGACAGCAATACTTTACTATAAATTAAGGTAATTATGTTTCCTACACCGCCTGAACTCAGATGGTTTATAAACTAGTAATTCTGTGAACAGTACACCTTACATCACCGCCCCCAGAAAAAAAACAATCATTTCAATCTTTAAAGGTTTATCAGTTCGATCAATTTGAAGACTACAATTTCTCCAGGGACACAAGACATCCTAAATTGTCTTTCGAGGAGGTACCTTCTTTGTTCCCATACATACAGTATCTTACAAAGCTATATTTAAAATCCTAAACCAATCAATGCACAATATTGAATACTTTTATAATTCAGAAATTTTATTCCCTGTATTTACAAAACAAAACACATCAACTTATTAATAAATTTGCATTAAATACGTACTGGAACAATTTTGTAGAAAATTTTATGCTTGAGAGTGTCAAATTTTTATAGCATTTACCGTTTGGCTAGAATCGTTAAGAAAACGCACTTTCAAGTAATGAGGGAAACAAGATAAGATGGAACTAAACAGGAAAAAGCAACTCTCAACATGCAGAGGTGCAGAGGTTTCATAGCACAGAGGTGGTACAACCTAGTGATGCACTTTGGTCAAAAATGAAAGTTAATGCATTTTTAATTTTTACATAACTATGTGGTCAGTAGAACGAAAAATTAAAGGGGATTAGAAAGCTGATTTGCTGATATTTCCAAAGTACCGGAAATGTTTGGTTTTAAATTTGATTTGACTACATTTTTTGTTAAATGAAAAGAATGGTCGAGGAATAGGGACCTCCCTCATATATTATTTGATATTTCCTGCAATACATTTTCCATTTTCTGTTTGCATGATGAACTTTCCTGTTATGATGAAAGTTGCATAAGGAGTGGAAGTTATTATTTCCTATTATTTCTAAGCCAAGATTTAATATACACACCAGTGTCATTATGTTACAGAAAACAAGATATTTGTCATACCTAAAGGAGCACAATTTATTACTGGGGATCAAAGGTTATTCTTTCACTGCCACCGTAATAAACAGCTTGCCCTTTTCATACTTCAAAAATGTCATTAACGAGAATAATTACTCTCAGGAGCCTTAACTCTGAGAGTAATTCAAGTTTCAAATTTATTCTTTAGTATTGAGGAGGCACATTGCAGCAACTTCAGAAGCAGCAATTTTGCTTAAATCTGTGCTTCAAAACTCGTTTGCTTTAAATTTAAGTATTAGACGTTTCCAATCTTGCAGCATAAATCCGAAGCAAGTAATTTTAATTTCTACTTTATCACGCAAATGCTCCATTATGATTTGTATATAATTTATTGTTGTATATTTTACCTTATTCCTTAGTTATTTAAATAGAATAAATTTATTATTCATTTTTTTTATTTTCGCAATAAAAATATTTTCTTATAAAAATATTTTGCATTCAGTTGTACTTATTTACGTTCCGTTAGAAGTATATATTGAAGATGAAAATTGTTTGTTTAGCACCCGAAGTTTTAGTGCATATAGAACACAATCGTTTCAAGTTGCAAAGGTTTTGCTTAAAGAAAAACTATGGAGCCGCTTTTTAAGTAAAGAAGAAATACACATGTTTCCTTTTCTACATTTTGTTTCCTTTTCTAACTTTAAACAAAAATGAAACGAAAGTGCAAGAATATCGAAAAAAAAATCAGGTGGAAAATCAGATTCAATTTAGTATTCTTGAATCTTTTAATATTATTGACACCAAAAGAAAACTATTTAAGTCATTTAAATTTTAAAGTACAAACATTTACTTCAAGTTAATATTTCATTTATGTTTATCCTTTTATACAACGAATTTTTTTAAATAATTGAATTTAGAATATTTAAGACAGGTATAAATATAATTTAAGAAACTTGTAATTTTATTTGAGACGCATCTTCTAGGGACTGTTGTTTTCTTTTTTAAAGATCCTTTCTCGGCGCACTTTCTGCTGGACTAAGGAACTAAGTGACTTGCGACCATCCACACTTATGACAACAGAAAATAAATTTGAAATTTGACTTTTTTTACTAAAATGTAATTTAAGTTACTGTTAATTTATTTTTGTTAAAAGATATTAAATAGAGTATCCATAAAATTTGTATTCTCGCATTATGTACAGTATTTATACGCACACATATATCATTTTTGTGGTTTACGTATAATTTTATAGCTTGTTTGAATGAAACTAGGCATTATATTGATTTGATAAGGCATTGTTGTTTGCTTCTTCTACTTAAAATAAAAATATGTATTACGCTCTTGATTTATGCAACGAAAAATAAAAAATGGATAGAGTTTTTGGACTCTGGATAAAGCGGTATTGCAGCTGTTGTTTAATGTTTTAATGTCTTTAGAAATATAATGTACTTTATATTTGAATTAATGTTACGTATTGGTTTGATAACTTTGCTTACAATATTTCGAAATAAATGATGATCAATTTTGATTATTTCCTTAATCGTTATCCATGAAAGTATTTTTGGTATTTAAAGTGATAAATAAAATTCAAGCAATTTATATTTATTTCAAAATTTGATAGTTGATAGTTTGAAAATAATTTTAAGTTCTAAATTTAGAGGAGAAACAGTTTATTAAAAGTAAAATCGATTTCCATCATGTTAAAACCAAAAACTCGAATCCTTACATATAAGAATTGGTTCCTATTTTACTACTATAACATACTCCTATTTTACTCTTATCTCATGTGAATTATCCCATTTTATGTAGACACACGCAAGCAAATGAGTATAAATTTTTCCGATCTGTATATTAAGCCTGTAAGTAGCAATGATTTCCGTTACATAAATTCTCATTACAAGGCAGCTTAAAAAGAATTATGAGCGGCTGTGAAATGTGAAATGCTGCTCTATCAGCATTCTAAGTCGATAATGTTCATAAGATTCACTTTTGTTTCAGTGTTGATCTGGGTATCTCATGTTAGGGATCAAGTTTGCGCTAATGATTTCATTATTTACAAGATATTCCTGAAATTAAAACATATTATTTCACTTAAATTCTAGAATCGGAATGGTTAAGAATATTAATTTTTAAAATGGTGTGGTGTGTACGTAATGCATGCAAATGATCGTTTTCTTACAGAACATCAATTATCATACGGCCATATAATGAAGTTTTAACAACAACATTGGATTTAAATGTTAGAGTTTAAAATATGTCTAACAACTTCCAAGAAAGTTTAAAAATTGCTAGAAATGTATAGTTCTGGAAGATATTCTATGATTAAAACTGTTAGTAAATGTACCGTTCTTGCAATAATCTTAGATTACTGAAAATAAACAATTAAATTCAACTGAAATGAGATAAAAATTTCATGTATTTGAACCATGCATGGGATATTAGGTTAAACCATTATTTTTAATACACGATTAATAATTTTATTTTCGTAAATTTTTATCACAAGATTTTAATTATAAATATATTTATTGCAGGAAGAAAGCACTTCTTATATTTGAATTCAAAGTTACGAGAAAAAGTAGCCTATATCCCTAGCAATCTCTAATTACCAACTGTGAAGAAATGTTCGTTCATATCGATAAATAAAAGATTTTCAATATCATTCTGAAATATACTTCATTAACCTATTCCAAATGGATAGCCCAGACGCTGTAATGGCAAATTATTTTTCCCTACGTACAAGTTAGTATGACTCGTACAAATAATTATTTCGTATGTGAAAAAGCTATATACACTTAAAAATCGTGCACAAGAGTTAGAACCAGAATCACTGCTAATGATTCAAGAAAAGAATAGGTAATCCCACTGAAAATCTCATGACTATTACGGTTAAGATGCTTTTTCGAATTTCTCTACATCTTAACCAAAGATTAAAATTCTACTGAAACGTATCAGGACGGTCGAAACTTTGGGAAAATTCCATGAAATGTTCTAAGAACAAATAAACTTTATCAAAGCACTTGGTTACAATGGAACAAATAGTCAGATAACTGGTTTCCTGCTGTTCCAAACATTCAAAATCTGCTATTTACAAAAATATTTTTTCAGTAACATGGTAATTCAATAAAGGATTTGCCATTCGATATTTATAAAAGTGAAAAAAAAATACTTCAGCTCCATTTTTCGCTTTTAATTTGATTTTTCTGTTTGTGTTATAAAAAGTCTTTGCATTCAGCATATTTCTTTTATGAACACAGTAGTTTTCCCAAAAAAGGCTGATCTTTCGTGTGATATAATTACAGAGTGAATTGCTAGTATTCCTTTCATGAACTGTATCTAATTTCTTGTCTTTGTTTTGCCCTTTGTGCACTAGAGGTTCAATGAATTTGTTTCAAAGATATTTTACATAATGCAATTAGCAGGGCTTTTTTTAAATGAATATGTTTTTTCTCTGTTTGTTTACATTTAATTAATTGAAAAAATACACATATTTTACTTCCCAATTAGAAGGGTTTTTTTATTTCTTTATTTCGAATATCTTTATTTCCTAGGACGTTAAAACATAGCTAAGCATTTTCTGATGGAATCAGCAACAGCAAAATAACTTGTTTGGAAAAAAATATTTGCCAAATAAAATTACTTGATTGTTTCTTTCTTTCATAATGTATTTGAAGTTACGCTGCATGAATTTTCAAGTAATTTTCAAAGCAGAGTTTTTGTTGTTTTGTGTATCGATTCTATAAAATATTCCGTTATTTTATTGAACGGTTGATCCAAAATTTCATTGTGCCATTGTGGAGAAAGGAAAAAAAGTAACCGAGAACAATGGCATTACAAAACCGAAGTCAAACGCTAAAATTCCTTTTTTTTCTTGTTTCATTAGCTCTATAGATAATATTTAGAAAATAATCTTGTTGGTAACATTTTTTTTCTGTAGAAAAGTGATTGTTACATTCTTTTCTAAAAAATGCTTTTTTGTTAATTTCTAGGTAATAAACACATCTCTGAAGCATTATTTTTTGAAATATTTCTCTATCTGTTATTGTTCTTGAACAGTTTTGATCCTTTATCTCGTAAGTGATACGAGATTAACCTTCCAGCGGGCGAGCTAAAATATTTCACACGAGCGTGTCGTACTCTTTAGGACACAATAATTTTCTTCATTTTTACTATGGCAGCTGCAAATTATTTCATAATACTAATAAGGGATACGTAAGCAAAGCAAATCTCAAGAGTGAAAATTAATTTTAATATTATTTGCAAAATCTAAAATTATACTGAAATCAGAGAAGTAATGAGATTTAATATTATTATTTTACAAAAAAGGTATTAAGCAATATATAATGAAAAATTATAATACAAACTAAGATTGTAGAACAAAGTCTTTCTTCTTAGTTTCTAATCTTTGTCCTTGAATATGAAACATTGAACTTTTGCTAGAGAGTGACGCTTACAAGTACACTCTACATTGTACCTACTGCATTTCATGGATTTTGATGATCGTTTTTTTTCTGTCAAACATAAACCGCAAGCTCTTCTTCTCAATTATGGTCGCTGTTCACTTGCTTTTTCAGGTTGTGATATATTAAACTTAAAGACAAGGTAAGGCATATGGCGGAGATCAGAGTTTTTGGGCTGGAGTAGTGAGGTGTTTTTTCATAAGACTGAAGTTTTTCCAAGAAAAATTCTTCGGCTTGGTGGATTATTGGTAGGCTTATTACATATTAAATATCTTTGATAATGTAAAATTAAATATTAAATCACCCTAATCCGCGCTGGTTTTATAATTAACAAACTGAAACGTTAAGACGTGAAAAAAAAAATGTTCAAGTTAAACGAGAAGGCGCGCTATATAAAATTTACGACAGAAGCATAAAACAGTATGAAAACACCTTGAAACTGGGATAAACCCATTTAATCCTAAAGAGAAGGGTCGCATGAAGGAATAGCAATGACTTTTAGACAGTTTTGACACCGAATAAGAAAACAGGGTTTGAAAAATCCCGTTTGTCTTAAAATTTGCGTAAGCGCGCCCGCTGAAGGTTAAAAGTGGCATATAACAAATATTAAGTAACTTTACTACACATATAGAGCAAAAACCTGTATTAAACGGAATATAAAGGGACTAGAAAAATTTTCCGCTTTAGACACGATTCCGTTTCATACAAGGCTCATTAGTATATCAGGATTTCTGATCAGAACAAATATTTTTTCCGTTTAAGACAGGATTCCGTTTCTTACAGTGTCCGTTTTAAACAGGTTTTACTTTATTTATATAAAAAAATTTCATATGAAAACTGTGCAAGAAAAGTTAAAACCTTCTATGAAATGGTACTCTTCGAGCAAGGAGAACCGAAAAAAAACAAGAACAAGCTCGATGCATATACTTGTCACATAAATACAAAAATTGAAAAAATACAATAATACAAACACAAAATACAGAAATAAAAGTAGAAAAATAGAAAAATTTTATTGTTGTGATCACGAATAAGTTGCGTCAACAGAAAATCAAAATAATAATAAACACAGAATGAACACAAAACGAAATATAAGAATATAAAAAATATTATGGAAAGAACATAATGGAATATGGCATTTTTATTCGGTTGAAAAATTGAATTCTTTGTAACCAGGTTGTCCATTTTTAATGCAATGAAACGCTTATTAACATGCTTCAATTTCTGGCAAGCGGACCATTGTTCCCAAAAGAAATTTTTGAGTTGAAGATTTTCTCTCATTTAATGTTGGTGAAATTAGATTTCACCTAACGGACACTACCAAAACCTGGCAGAGACTAGCAGAGATCTGGCCCGGTGAGATTGACATTTTACATCTCAAATACCCCTGTTAAACATTTTCTTGGGAAGTGCTCTTCCTTCTGCATCCTCTAGTGAACTCTTCACGTCCGAAATATATTCTATTCACAAGGCTATAGCAAATTCTGCTTGGAGAAATCCTCCCACACATGATTGGTATGCCGGGAACCGTCCTGGTCTGTCTCTACAGTCCGTAAGCACAACATCCGCTCAGGCTGCATGGCCAGGTTACGTAGTGGACACATTAAAAACTTAAAATTCATCGATAAGGAAAGGACTTTTTCTTCTTGCCCTTGTTCCTGTCCTGCTTCTCCTGCCCATATCATTGACTGCATGGGCGCCTCTACGAGGCAGCTGTGGAGTGGGGAGGGCAAAGGACTTGTGGAGTTGTTAGAGCCACATGGTGTCATGAACCTGGTCTAATCTTGGGCCAGGGGGACATGAAACAACAAACATTTTCTTTTTAAAATTTTTTATTCATTTTTGTTTAATTGTTTTTGTTTTTTATAATTGTTTGTGTCTGTAATTATGTTTAAGTAAGTAAATTATTTTAAATGTTATTGTCTCACTTTTATTCATTTAAACTCTAGGTTACAGGTTTAATGTAATGTGTTGCAGTCATATTTTAAGAAATTACATTCTAAAATTATATTCCCATGTTCTCTAATATTTGTTTATAGTAACCTCCTTATAGTGAATTATGAGTTATATTTGTCCGATATAGAAGGTCAATATAAACGAAGAAAACACATTTTGAATACAATATCTGCTTTTCGTCAGGTCCGAGGAACAGTCTCTGAGGCTAGTCATTGTGTGTTATGGGTGCTATCCACCTTTATTGTCAATGGGTTCTGAGTTCCTTAACAGCAACAAAACAGTCTTGAAATGTTTCCCCCTTTAACGCAGAAAACGTCTATTAAAATACACGTGTATGTGATACGTTTTTATTTATTGGACTTTTTTACGACAGATCGCTTGTCACCTACCCTATAGAAACTAAAACGTGAACCCGCTTGTGGCTCCTCAAAGATTTGAAAAAAAATGTTTAAAAAATGTTTGATGAATTATTGGTACCAAGTGGCCGCTTTTCCGCACTAAGCCAAATCGAATTTTAAAAAACGTGTTATTTCTGCTCACCCTATTCCACAGTTATCACCGAGTAGTCGAGAAATAGATACTGCATTTTCAAAGAAATAATTAATAAAGCTTTAGGATTACCACTATAAATACCTTAAAATTATATTCCGTTTTTAGTCATTTATATTCAGTTAATAAATTACCTAGAAAATTACCATTTGTCATGGTTGTCTCATTTTATTCGAGTTGATTTTACGGATTGTGCAGCAGAGCAACCAATCTCACTCAAATATTAGTTTTTAAGATTTTAAGCAGAAAGTGTTACATGTATTTATAAATTTTAAAAAAATTATCACACTTTACTGCATGACTCTAAATGATCTGAAGAGTAGCTCATTATTCCGTCGTTTAAAAGTAAAATATCTTTTCAAAAAATAAAAATGGTTCTGCACACTGTTTTATTCACTGTCCTCAAATGAGGATGCTGGATGTTAATGTGTTAAAGAAAACTCAACCGTAGTCTGTTTCCAAGAAAATCAGCTCAAACAGAATAAATATATTTAATTCAATTCTGAATATTCAGCTCATATATATACATTGACAACCAACGATCCCAGCGCAAAAGAATGTTCATTCTTTACGGATTTTAATGACCATACATTTTGAAGCTGAATAATTTGTTAACTGCAAAATAACAATTTGAGGAAATTTTATGAAATATCGGTTCAAGATATTAGTTTTACACTCGACATTTTTTAAAAACCAAAACCATTCCTTAATTTCTCGAAGGATAGATAACGTATTTTTAACTTATTTAAAAATATCTGACACATGCTTAAGCATTGAGATAGGAATATAAAATTGTTTAGGCATTCAAAGAAGTTGAGATTGCAGTTAAAACATTTTGATTGGTTTTGTTAAAGTTACTTATATTTTGAATTGAACTTCATACCATCAGGAATTTTTATTAAGATTTCGACATTGATTTGACAAGAAAATTCCCAATCTCTAAAGGCGATGAGTCAAACATGACAATTTAATATTTTGAAAAATCCTCCGTAATTGAAATCCCACTTTTCTGCTAATATTTGGAGCTTCTTCTAGTAAATTGACTTGTCTCTTTAAAAGAGTCGTTGTTTCAATTTCAGGCTAAAGGGTTTTTCTCTGCCATAATTCTGTCTCTTACTTTTATTTTGGAGGCTTAAGGAATGACAGTTTAAAAGTTGGTTTGAAAGATGTCGTATCTTTCGTGATATTTGTAATTTTTTTCAGAGGTCTGTGAACAGATAAGCCATCAATTTTATACCACATTTATTTAAAGGTCATGAAAAGTAAATAAATTTAATGAAATTTATAAATTAAATAGTCTTTTAGTTGGAAGATTTGTGGAAAAGAAATTCTGAAGTTAATGGAACTAAGTTGAGGGTGTACTATTTTTAGCTAGTTCTATGCCAGAGTTTGAATATAGACAATTTTAAAATTATTTCTCTGATTAGAATTTATGATTAGTTATATAAAAAGTTTAAAACGTAATTTGAATCTTTACATGTAAAAAAATACTTAATTAAAAATCAAAATATCCTATTGTGGACTTTTTAAAGTCCTATACTAATTTTATTTATTGTACCATTGTTCAATGGCAATTAAAATGCACTTAATTAACAATTTTAAAACTTTGATCATCAGTTTCCACTTTATTAAAGTTCGGCAAATTTTATTTGACAATAATGGAAGTTTTCGCGGGTATAGACATTTCATGAATTAGACATTGAATTTATCGAAAGACATTTTAATGACACGGCGGCACAAGGACATAAATTAAACTATGATTACTTTCGAAATAGTGAATGACAGTATTGTTATCTCATAGCTTCTGTTTCTGGATGTGAAGTGAGATTCATTTGTTACAATAATAAGTTTGCTTCTATGAGCATTTACTTTCAATTTTTTTAATTTATTTTAATATCGGGAAATATTTATCAAGGCAATTGCTGTGACAAATTGTATAAATTTTACTCGAAAAACTCTTTCTTTCTTTGCATTTATTTTTAAAACTAACCGAAAATTAGAAAATGAAAGCAGACTTAATTGATCTTCTCTAATTTCTGAACAATGTGAAAATTTCATTGAGTTTGACTTTATACATAATTTTATGCAAAAGGCACGAAATATTATATTGATAGTAAAAAAATAGGAGTTTTAAAATCAACTAATAAACCATGCATTGTTTTTTTTTTATCAAATAATCAATCTTTCCTTATCAGATAATTTTGCTTTTATATTTTGTTACCTTACTTCTCGAAATTTCGAGAATTTCTGTTTATTTAATTTGATATCTCTTGAAATTTCTTTGGATGGTATAAAGCTTCTCATGCGGAAGAAGAGATCATTTCAATGCGTGGGTCTGTTTATTTTAAATAAAGGTTTTTTTACAAAATTATTACTGTTTAGACCTTAAAAAGCTACAAAAATTTTAAATTTGCTGCAAATAGATTTAATGTGATTTTTCAAAATTTCCTAACTACAAAAGTTCCTTTTCATTTGTTGAAAAGCTCAAATTCTTCACCTAAAATTGAAATAAAATTTGGACTAAGATTTCATGTTCCAAATTCTAATGTGGAGGTACTGAGTTCCCTCTACAGGGTACTCTGCAACCTACCCGGATTAGTTGTTTCCATTTTATAAAAATTAAGCTACAGTTTTAAGTCATACTAGCTTCATGACCCGGCGTTGCACGGGCAATCTTGAATAATGGGATATTCCCGGGCGGAGAGAAGTGAGACCACGTGAGGCCTTCGGATCCATATTTTTTCATATGCCCGGCTCCGTTTTTTTTTTCAACAAATGTTGTCACTTGCTTTCTCCAAGAAATGTAAATATTCTTTCAAATCTAGTCTTCTTATTACTAATTTTCATATTCCCGCCTCCGATGTATTTTTTTTACATATATTTTCTCTAACGTAAACGTTACGTTCCCTCCAAAACGTATTCTCTTTCCTTTGTTCTTCTGTTTCTTCGGCTCTTCTCTGCTGGCTACGTTGTCCCATTACTGCCAATCGTCTATTTCTTTGTTCTTCTGTTTCTTCGGCTCTTCTCTCCTGCCCACGTAGTGCCACTTCTGACAATCGGCTATTTCTTTATTCTTCTGTTTCTCCCGCTCTTCTGTCCTGGCCACGTTGTGCCATAGTTGACAATCGGCGGCTTCTTTCTTCTTCAGTTTCAACAACTCTCCTTTCACGTTTTCTAATTGCCTCCCGTCTACTGGCAACATCCCCTGTAATTCCTCTTTTTCTTTTAGGCATCGGAAAAAGCGAGAATTGAACAAAGCAAAAATAGTAACTTCCAAATATCAGCTTAAAATAGAAGCTTCTACAAATATTTAAACTTGATCAAATCACTGAATAATGATTAAAATCACTAACATAACTAATCTACATCTTTCGGCACATAACTTTACAGAAACAAAACACCCCTTTTAATTTCGTTAAAATGATTTTGTTGGACGTTATATCTCGGGATAAAAAAAAGAATTTATACACTTTCAACAATACATTTTTTTTATTTTTGTCAGCGTCACTTTTTTATTGTTGTTGTAACAATGTTCTTTAAAGTAAACGACTTCAACAATAAAATAAATTTTGAATTGCGATGTGACAATGAGAAGTATTGTTATAAAGTATCCGAAACAATGAAAAGTATTGTTGTAAATTAGTTTTTAATTAATATCTTTTCCACTAATTAAAATTTCGATATTTAAATGGCCGAAATGGATTCCTTGAATTATTCCCCATCTTTTGGTACTTTCCGCGCGCTTCTCCGTTCTGCGGTTCGTGAGAAGATAGAAGGACATATATACATACATACATACGTTTGTTTACCTTCGAATTTTAATATCTTAATATAAATAAAAGTCACGTAGCTAGTTAGGTTCTATCTTTCTCCTAACACATGTGGAGAGAAATTGCGATTGTGACCCGGCGTTGCACGGGCTATCTCGAATAATGCGTCATTCCTTGGCAGAGAGAAAAAGTGAAGTCATGTGACACATGCCCAACATTCTCTCCTAAATAAATAAGGAGAAAAGAGCGGTTCAATCATTCCGTCCGCGTAAAGGCTTCAAAATATACTTTTAAAAAATCGCAAAAATAATCTTTATTTTGTAAAATTACGATTCCGGAATTATTTTTTGTCTGGCTTTAGTACGGAAGGAATGAGATAACCCAGCTTTGATCGGAATCCGTATTTTTTCATATGCCCGCCTCCAGTTTATATGCACATTAAGCAAGATGCACTGAGTACATGAAATCTAAAAGTGAAACCTCATAGAAAACAATAGTTTTAGTAAAAACCCTATATGAGCGATTTAATTTTCCCTGTTTCTTTATATCAATTACCAAGACCCACACAAAACTCTATCCACATTGACTTGTTGCATTGTTCAGGTTTCCATATTGCAACAATACATTTTTTTAAAATTTCTGTCAGCGTCACTTTTTTATTGTTGTTGTAACAATGTTCCTTAAAGTAAACGACTTCAACAATAAAATATACTTTGAATTGCTCTGCAACAATGAAAAGTATTGTTATAAAGTATCCGAAACAATGAAAAGCATTGTTGTCAATTAGTTTTTGATTAATATCTTTTTCACTAATTAAAATTTCGGAATATAAATGGCCGAAACGGCTTCCCTGGATTATTCCCCATCTTTTGGTACTTTCCGCGCGCTTCTCCGTTCGGCGGTTCGTGAGAAGATAGGCGGACATACATACATACATACATACATACGTTTGTTTACCTTCGAATTTTAATAGAGTAGATATTTATTTAGAATTTTTCTTCTCTTATTCGTGACAGTTATTATTTCTGTTGCTTAATATCTAAAATCACGCCGAGGAAAAGAACTCTTGAATGAGAGACTTCTGTCTAAAAAACTGGCGACAAACCAGATGAGTGTCCAAAGACAACAAAGACTTGGAATCCTGAGAAACTCTGAGAAAGAATTCAGTCTCAGGAGAATTGATCAGCAACAGCCACAAACAAGAACCAGCACAGAATATGAAGCAAGATGTACAGCTGAGAACTCAACACAAACTACAATCAACACATCTTCTCATTTGTAACGGATGAAGTAATCATCATAAGAAAGCGAGACAAAGACAAGCATCAAACGATTTATTGTTGTGAAAAGCCTTTGTAAGAGGATTGTGATGTTACAAACTATTTTATGCCTCCCATGGACAAAATTTACAAATATTTTGGTGCAAAACTCTTTTCTTTATAAGCCTCAGAGGGATCGTCATCTTACTTCTGAAACCACGATACGACCAATATAAAAGAAGATGAAACTAAAATTTTGCTTGAATGTGATGGCAAACAACTAAAACAGCTTAGATAACATTCTTCATTGCTTTGTCACTGGTCTCTGTTCAAGTAAATCCCGAGCTGGTTCATTTTGTTTCTAAATTCGTAGACAAATGTATCAAATCACCGTTGGCCTGCAGCCACCTGTAGGTCATCATCTACGGTACACTGGATTATTTATTATGGATTCTGATGAGGCCTTAGAACAAAAACTTGGATGTTTTGTAAATGCACCGCGTGTACCAGAAATAATGCTCATTTTTCAGAAGATGTCGGTACATCACAAGCTACAGATATATTCAAATTCAACAAATGAACTGAAATTCGTTGGTGAGTACTCCAGATGTACAATTTACAACATCAAGTGTTCCTGGTTCAAGGAAGTATAAAAGGAGCTGGATTATGTTTAGCCAGATGCAATATTTACTCATTATGACCTCTACGTAACCTTTTCAGGAGTTATTAAATCTAAAAATGTTTGATACCATTTACCAAAAATGACAAACAAAAAATAATTACATTCTCACATTCAATATTCCATACAAATAATTATTCTAAATTCCAAAATTCTCTAATTCGTTCACCACACTTAATAACCTTCAATATTTCGTATATACACTTCAGTGAGTATTTAATTTAAACATACTAGAGCAAAAGAGTAAATCATGTATTTTTGAGGGAAGGGTGAGAGAGAGAAAACGTTGAATGTGCGAAAATTTCGTACAGACTTAGAGGTATCTGAGAATTTTTTTTTGTTTCAGTTATTTTAGATCGCAGATCAAGGTAGCTATATACTCTTCAAAAATGTAACGATGAATTAATGATACTGCATATAATAAGGCTTTGAGGTCGGCGCATGCTTAACGCTACGAGTAGCTGGCACACCCGTGTGACAGTCGTCCTCAAAGGGTTGCACAAAGCCATAAAATATCTTCGTGCTGCTAGAAATTTAAACAAATTTGTAAGGATTTTTTTATATATATTTCGTTAAATTAATTATTATTATCCTTCTCAGTTTCAAAAGAAAACACTTGTGTTGTTAAAATATTTCCATCAATATCAATATGTAACCTTCAACCACGCGATTTCTTTAGAAACCAAAAGTTAAGATAATTTTACTTCAAGAAAATATCTACCCTAATCTCCGATTGTAAGTCTCAAGCATTATCCGTAGTATTTAATAAGAAATATCGCATAACAAGAACACATCGACAAAAAACACTTTATTTGAGCACATATCACGAAACACCAAAGAAAAACATAAACCGACGCCACTTTAGACACAAAAAACACCCGCAATCACAAGCATCGTCACTGCTAGGTCAGAGCGGAAGTGTCCAGACCTATTTTTCAGCTCGAGCACTTTTTCTGGCAATGGTCTGTTGATAAGCAACTCTTCGCTGACAGACGTGACCACGTTGGCTATGGAGGCCGCGCACGTGAGTCGAAGGTCCCCAGGAGGGAGGTGATGGGATGTCAGGGGGATGCTGATTGAGGATGACGATGATTCCAACTGATCAGGATGCCGGATGACTTCTTGGGTGTCACGAATTGAGGCTGAATCCATCTAAGCAAGAGAGGAGAAAGGAAGTTATATCATTATGGAAGGTTGAAATGTCATTGTTTAAGTGTAAGTAAACGAAAATTGAATCATTTTCGAGTCCAAAGGCTTCAACAGCTTTTAGTTCAGAAAGCTAAATTTCTCTTAAAGTTGTTTATTGAACAATCTCTTGTTTTCAAATTTAATAACTATTGTTACTTATCTCTTGTTTTCATAAAGGACAGGGTATAAAAACGGTAAACTCCATTCTGTCTGAAAAAAGAATCTTTGAAGTCAAATGGATATTTTTACTGATTATTGATTTCTAAATGATATAGGATTTGCGTGGGATATTTTTAATTTGATGTAATAGTAATTTCTTTTGCTTACTCCAGTAAGAAAATAATTCGATTGTTCAAAAGATTTAAAATGACTGGAAGAAAGAAACAGAATAACATTACGTTTGTACTGTAAGATCCTTAAAGACAGAATAAAACATAACAAAATTACTAAGGAAGATTAACATCAGAACGTAATAAAGTTACAATAATATGATGCTTAAAACAACAGAACATAATAGAATTACTGCTCTAGGCTACTTATCAACTCTACTTAGCATCGCATAATTATTGATGTTAAGATGCTTAATTTAGTTTTCCTAAAATAAAAAATGAGATATTTTCACATTTAATTGTTGCAGTTTTGTGATCTTAGAGAGAAAAGAGCCAAAATTATTTCGTGTAAACTTAGTAGTTCTTTAATACAAAGAATCAAATTATTAAACATATAGCTACATTATATTATTATGGAAAGTGCAAAATTTCCCAATGTAAAATTCAAAAGTGAAGAACACAATGTGTAGGGGAAAAATAAATTTAATTACTTTTTGAGTTTCACTATACCAATATAGCAACTAATTAAAAATTAAATAAATTAATAATTAAATAATAATGTATCTTTTTAAGCAAAGAGGTTAAGTAAGAATATTCAGAATAGACTAAAAATCATGACTGAAATTAAGTAATGATTATCATGAGTGCCAACAATTTGATGTAAAAATTATTGCCACAACTTATAGAGAGATTTTCTTTAATTTATTTCAAAAAAAGATTTTAAATTAGGAGATAGTACTTTTTTTCTTTAAAGAAAAATTTTTATTCTATTCATAACTACAGTAATTTAATAAAATAAGGGGAATTAAATTTATTAATCATTAATTCCATCAAAAAAGAATGAAAATTTAAGCGTGAATTAGCATAAAATCATAGTTGCCAAACACTTCCTGACAAGCAATTCATTTTTATTCTGAAAAGGGCAATTTTCATCGTAACTTAGAGAGGAAATGATATTTTGACACGTTAAATCTGTATTCAACGAAAATAAAAATGTGCTTCGGAAACTTTTGATGATAAGAGAAAGAAACATCACCATTTTCTTTACACTGGTTTTCATTTAAAAAAACATATTCTTAATATGCTTTTTTAATGAATTTGAAGAGATAAAAATTAAGAAAAGGAACTTTTTCGTTGTCTCTTAATTACTTGGAGAACAGTTTGAAATTGATGAAAGAAATAAATTAACATAAAACGCATTTTTAGTCGCAGATTAAATAGCAAAAAAATATATAATTTCCCCCCTTTTTTCAGAAATGTCATACTATGCAAAAATTATGCATAGGTAGATATAGGAAATGAGAACGAAATAAAAGACTCCTCTGATTAAATATAGTAACTTGTGAAATAAAAATGTTTCAGAGGACAAAATGACATGGAATATGAAAAACTCCAATTTAAAATATACATAAAAATAATTCAAATATTTTTTTCATATATATTATTCATGGTCCATTTTTGCAGAATAACTAGATGATTATTTGTCAATCAATATTATTTTATCATTTTTACACTATTAAGTAAAATTCTCAATTAGCCGAGTGAAGCGATTTCTACGTTTTAACTCAAGCATTCAGCATTTTATCTGTCTGTAAATTTTTTTCTTACGTGATTACGATCAAATGCGTTTCTCGATCTCCTTTAAAATTGGCAGAAATATTTCTTGAAGCAACAGAAAACGGTGTATATGTTTTATTTTTTATTATTTTAATTCGGTAATAAAATAATTATTTTAATTATATATAATTATTATATTAATTAATTTAATTAGTAATAAAAGAGTGAGTGGCAAAGGAAAATTAACATTATGACAACAGAGTTGTAAATAAACACAGTTCGCTTATCGCTGTGTATCGTTATCCGCATTTCGCTAAATAAATGTTAGCTTTTTTTATAATCTTTGGCTACCTTTTAGTATTAAATTTATATTTAAACTCATTCACCATCTAAACTATTTCTTTTATACCTTATATGGCGCAGTAGGCAATTTAAAGAACTTGAAAAATTCGCTTGTAATTGTGAAGCCTAAACAGAATTATCAGACGTTTCTCGCCAAGAAATGCGATCTCGCCAAGATAATTTCTCCTGCCTTATAAATCGTCTGCTCTCCATAGCAAAGACAGTTTTTCACTTAGTAAGTGCTTCTTGAAGTTTTATATATATCTTTTCGACAAATTGTAATATTTATCGCCAAGTTACTTTAAGTTCAATCTTAGTTCTAAAGAAGTGAGTTGGAAATGTTAATTTAATTTGATGATTATTTAATATTGAAATTTTCTCGATGATTTTCTCTAATAACTATTTTAAGGATTGAATTTTTATCTGTGATTTTTTGGAGGCATCTTTTTCAAAACATTTCGATATGCTGAATAAAGATAAGCCAAATAAAAGAGCTAGAGATGCAGCTGAATTAGCAAAGCAACATGAAATTCCCGAAACCTTTCCGAATATCACTTATTTATTGAAAGAAATCCAACAGCTGCAGATGCAATTTGAAGTATTAAAAAATCGCCAACTTTCACAATCTTTCTCAAAAATGGATCCAAATATTGTTTCAGTTCTCACTACGTTAATGGATCCCTAGAACAAATATTAGAACGACAAATAAATTCGCCAAATGTAATACAAATTACATTAACTAACGATGCGGCAAATTCTATTCATATATATATTTCTGCAATTCTATATTTGATGTTTCACGTAAATTTATAATAAATAGAGTCTACAAAGATCTGAAATGATTTTATAATTATTATTTGTATCAAAATAGTTGAAGATATTTTTTAAAAGATAAATTTAAAGAAATGTAGATGAGAAAGATAGAAATTAATTGAAAAAAATTCAAAACTGTTCAAACAGCTTAGATAATCCATAACAGAAAATTTCTTAAAATGTGAACGTTAATCACAAATTTTACATCCGGGAAATTGCGTCAGAGACATGAAAATTTCCGTTTTCGAAAAACAGAATTATTTACACTAGCAATGAATATCCATCGACAAATTAACTATGAATGTAAAAATTTTGATAAGAAAATGGATTTATTAAAATCGATAGACAATGCGGTATAGAACATTTAAAACAATTCTTCAGAAATGTGCCTAAATGATAGGAAATGGAATTAATAAAAATGTTTATCAAAATTAGATTTAGACATATAGTTGAAAAGCAAATATATTACTCCTTCGAAAAATACAACTTTAAATGTTTTGAAACTTTCTTTCAAATTGCGAATGTTGTAAATTAAATATACACAGGATTTAATCCTTCAGTTTTAAATACCTTTTTTCGTCTTTCATTTTTTATTTTTAATAAAACAGGGAAAATTCATGTAACTATATAAAACATGAAATGGCAAAAAATATGGCATGACATATTATATGGCAAAGGCAAAAAAACAGGATGCACAGGATTTAATCCTTCAGATTTAAATAACTATTTAAATTTTTCTTTTCTATGTTTGATGAAATAGATTTCAAACAATTGTATGAAATTATAATTAATGACAAAGGCAAAGAAAGAGATGCTAAAGCATAAGAAAAATAGAATGAAAAGTGATAATCATTAACAGATTACCTTCCTACTCGTGATTTAAAACTTTGTTTACATTTTGGAGCAGAATCAGTAAGGAATTTAAATCAGCTACATTGGCCGTAAAGCGAAAAATATATTGAACTAAAAATAATCATGAAATTTTCAAAAATTTTGCCATATTATGCTTTAAATATTCCCAAAATAACTATTACTTGTAAATTTGACAATAATTAGATTCCGAATAGCTTCCATTTATGTTAGGGGAAACTCATTGCAAAAGGATGACACTTTATAGAAATTGGAGGAAATACATATTGATAAAAGTTGTAACATATTCTCGCTCAGCAAACGTCAAACATGCGTATTATTTAGAAAATTTTGGAATTTTATAACAAATTTTAAGAAATTCAAGTCGATGGTATACGGAAACTACTTTCTTTAGTAAAAGTAAGTTTTCTTTCATACGTCATTCTTTATTTTTAAAACCTTCGTTGGCCCACTCTCCCAAAAGGTTCAAATTATTTTAAATCTGGAAAGGGAAGAAATACATCATTCTTGTATTTATTTATAAACAGTTATCTAATATTTTGATACCGGTATATTATTACCTGTATCATAACATCAATTCTATCAAATATTTGGACAGTAAAGTATGCAAATTATATTGAAACGACGAAAATGGGCTGTATGAAATCTTTTTTAAGAGAAAGCGCTACGTTGTTACAGTTAAAGAACAAGTGTTTATATTTAGGCATTAGCAATTCTTTTAACAAAAGACAAAAGGCCCTTACTCTGTTCTAAATTTAGTAAGAAAATATGTTATTATATCATCATATAGGAAATTGCTTTTGCTACAGTTTACTATAATTGGTTTATGAAATAAGTTTAAAATTAAGGTTGGGGAATTTTTTCCATTGATGTCCAAAGGTTGTCTAGATTGGACCACAAATGGTTGCCTAAATTGGACCAATTAAATAAATGGGGTTATTATCGTAAACTTCATGAATACCATAGAAAGCAGTTTATCACCGCTAGTTGTGCTCATAAATTGGAATTTGAAGGCTTTAAAGCAAAGAAAGGGCATTAAGTCCATCAGATTTTGGATTAAAAGGTGTGAAAATTTAGGATAGGTATCATTTATATTATTTGTTAAGGAAAGAAAAGAAGAAGAGGAAGTGATATTGCAGAAGCTTTTAAATTTCCTGAAGAATGTGGTCTGAGAACTGTAATAATTTGAAATAATTTGCGTAAAATAGAAGTTTACAGAAATTTATCTGCAAATTTACCTTTTTATTAATTTACTTATTATCTGGTGATCTCTCGTTATCTGAAAAGTACTCTGTTATTCGAATAAGTTTTTGTTCCTATCGCGGTAAGAATTATGGTTCTATTTTTTTCCACATCACAATGCTGTTCATTTATATTTTCGTTTATGAGCCAACATGTATAATAATTGTACAAAATAGGTTCCTGTGTAGCACAAGAGAAATAATTTTTGTTACTGTAGCTTCAGAAATGCTAGAGGGTTGGACCTCATTAAAAGTGTAATGATGCTGAAAATTCAGCCATTAATCTTTTCTCGGAAATAATACTTGTAATTTCAAACTGGACGGAAATTTCCCCCGATTATCAACAGATAAAGTCCATTTCTCAATTACTGACACAGAAAAATGAGCCTTAAGTATAAAAAAGGATACTCACTGATCCAGTAACGCTCTGACGTCATCAACAATAAAATTCGCGCCATAGCACTGCGAGACGTTAAACAGCATTATTTCATTATTAGAACACCTAAATTTCAGTAGTTTTAAATTTAAAAAAGGTAATTGTCGTTCTAATTTCAAAATTAATAGCTCTAAAATAGTGAAATAAAATTTGCTATCGAATGATATAAAATTTATCTCGCTTTCATCAATAGTTCCCGAGAAATTTTAAATTATATTAATTATATATTTCAAATTAATTTCCGTTTTTCAATAGAAAGTACTGAATCACTTCAGTGGTATATCATGTGTGTGATATAGTTTGGACGCCTCGATGCATCTGATTATTTATTGCAATCGTGATAATATAATTTAATAATATTTTTGGCAACGTTTGACAAGCAGCGAAGTGCTTTCTTCTGATTAGGCATCTGAAGTAGAAGGAAAATTGTTAAACAACGAAAAAACGAAAAATACTTCACACGGAATGTTGTTTACCAATAGGTGTTTTGAATAAAGAAATATGTAAATAGTATGTAAACAAAAATTTTTTTCCTGTCATAAAAGATTATTTTATTTGTTTTCAATCAATGTTCTCAACATATGTGTTGCATATATATCTATTTAAACACGTCAAATTTGAAGGGAAATCTCTCGAATGAAGGGCAATTTGTACCCGTCATACCATGACGGGTGATTTTCTACTTTACTAATCTTAGTAAATTAAAGAAAATGCGTTTTAATGTATTTTCGTAACGAACGCATTAAACAATTTAGTTCATCTAGGTAATCTTTCAACCCATGAAATTCTCGCGGGTTAAAAGTTTACGTAGCTTTTGGAATCGTTAGGAAATAATTTAATTATTCACAAAAAATGCGAAATTTAAAGAATCGTTTCTTACTTTTATTCTTAAATAAGGGCAGGACTTTCATTTGAATGTTTCGATAATTTGAAGTGAAGATAAAACATTTATTGCGTTTTTTCTTACTTTTATTTCAAAAGAAGGATTTTAGAGTGAATGTTTGAATGATTTCACGATGCAATGTAAATTTTTCGACTTAAAATAATTTGTTTCATTTTTTATAAGAAATTCGCTGATTTTTTAAATATTTGCTTATTCAAAATAACGTTTTTATTTTGACTCTACTTTTCAAAAGTCTCTCTTTATGTAAACACTTAAACTATTCAAAAGTATATAGTTGAAAACTCCTAATATAATATCTTCTAATGTATATTTAGGGTAGGAGCTAAGAAAATAACATCGAGAAATTTACATAGTTAAGTGCAATACCGCTAAAATTCCAAAATTACAGTTGACATACAATTTCACCATTCCGTAAAAAAATAAATGTGAAAAAATAAATACCTGGTTCATTTTGTCAGCATAGATTTCAAGAAATATTTGAGAAAAGTTATGTTAATACACATAGATAGATTTTAACATTGAGTTAAAATAATATTTCGCTTAATCAAGCCTTACTACATTCAAAAAATGTCCGCAGTTTTTGTGTTTGTGTCGAAATAATTGTCATTTTTAACCATGCCTTTTTGCCATCTTTCATATAAAGATGTAAATGCCACTTACAAGCCTCCTTTTGAAATCTCATCCAGTGTCTTCGTCACAGCATTTCTCCGAATCTTGAGAATAATTTTCTCTTACACAAATTCTTTTTCCGAGAAAAAATGTTCTAATTGGGCGAGATAAAGGGAATAATCTAGTTATGGAAGTACCTCCATGGCAGATAATTTGACACCAGAAGGCCTCTGTGATCCGGCATCTTATCATGATACAGCATACACGCCTTGACCTTCGCCACGAGGGGAAGCTTTGAATGCATGTAATCTTGAGTTACAGACATCACTTATTTAAGCAGGACAAAATCTGTTCTGACTATTTGGTCTCATGATACTCTTCGCTTATTCTGTATTGCATAATTCATTGATATTTAGAAAATATTCGAAATGTTCCTGAGCATTTTAAACGTAGCAGTTTTGACTAATGTACTAAATATTTTTGAAAATATCATAATATGAACGTAATGTTTAGTCTTAAAATTAATACTCTTTTCATGATAAATTAGCTTTGCAAAGTATAGATGTCTATTATGAATTCTGAAGTAAATATTAAGAGCTGTGTAATAACTTCTCAGATAAAATATTGAATTCCTAAAAATTTACTAGGATTTCCATTTAAAAACAATTATTAATTCTTCTGAAAAATCTTTTGCTGTATATTTTTCGTTTAATATTGCAAATTTTCTTACCAGAACATCGTTGACGTACCAGCTGAGGTTTGCAGCTGGTTTGGACTTAGCTGAAGAACAACGGACTGTTAGATTGTCCCCATATTCTGTGACTTCACCGTATATCAGTGGTGAGGATTCTGGTGGAACTACAGAAGAAAAATACATCAATCAATCAATGAATATCAGAAACACGCCGAGTACAGCTCACCAGCAACCACTAAGCTGAAAGCTGTTAGAGTATGCATTTGAGATATCCTTTAGGTCATTATTCGATCTGTACGCTTAAATATTTGCGTGCATAATTAGAATATATTTTGAGGGGAATTACTTAAATTATTTTCATCTTAAGTTATTATTTGTATTTCATATTGTACATCACGTTCCATTTAACTATTTTTTAATTTGTTTACCTTTCCATTTATTATCTGAACTTTACTAGCATTCATTAATTTAAAAGAGTGGGGCACTTGCCCTTAGACATCTTTAGTACACACACCTCACGTTGCTACCAACAACTTCTCACCCGTTTTATAGTTCACATGTTGTCGAAAATGTATTAAGAAAATTAGAAATGTGAATTATTGTCTTTGAGCGTTTTGCATTTCTACATAAAGATTTTATTCGATTATTCTTTTGATCACCAAACGAATATCAATCTAGAGAATATAACAGATAATGCGAAAAGGCATTAAAATCAGCACAACACATATTTATATTCAAATGAATGCTTTTGTTAATATTGAAAATGTGCTTAAATTTTTCATCTAAAAAATAAGCAATTCTCATGTTGTAAAAAAAAACTTAAATTCAACGACGGTCATATTAAATTGTGATTGGATATAAGTTAAATAATAATGATGTTATTACGTACTGAATTACAAGACCATTATTTTTGTCTACAGAAATTTAATGATTTAAGACTATTCATAAAGCATTTGACATCGCATATTAAATTTTTATTTGTTTGATTTTATTTCTCCATATTAACTGAATAAGTTTGTCTAAAAATTTTTAATCGAATCAGTTCAATTTATATACATTTTAAAACATTTAGTGCATGATATTAAGTAAAAAATTTCAGTACTCCTAGAGAATTCTAAATTAATCATAATAATAATTTGTAAAATTAAGGACAGTAGTGTAAATTTAAAACTTACACATTACACGTTTAACTTCTATATAATATATAGTATCTTCTTAATGTAAAATGATTTGTCAAACTTGCTGGGTACATTCTAAATTCAAGCAGAATATTTCATTCATTAAAGCCAGAAAAAATAGGAAGTGAACAATGTAATCTGTGTGTGATCAAGAGAAGTTTTAAATTCTTAATTTAATTTTACACCTGTCTAGAATTCCGTGGAAACATCTATTAAATGGTGTCTTTATTATAATTCCACCATTTATGAAACATTTTCCTTTCACTTCATACTGAATGGTCATAATTACTATAATTACATATGTTTAGCAACAGGAATTTATAATTCCAACTAATGGATTCTGAAGAATATAAAATACGTTCCAAACAGTATTTCTCATGCTATTATAATTTCATTTTTACCTTTTCCATCAAGAAATACATACATTATTGAAAACTATTGCACACTTATTATTTGCAGATTTCTCTTCTCAAAATCCATAGAAAAACACATGTTTCTGATTTATTCTTATCTGAAAAAGGAAGTTACAAATAATCATTCGGAAGGAAACGTTTTGCATTCTCAGAAGTTCCGTTTATCGCAGATATCATCTGAAAAAGAGATGACAAAACAAATGTATCCCCATGGCTCTTTCTATCTTTTTTAAATCTAAAAGTCGAAACACAAAAAATATCTGAAAACAACGTAGCTAAATTGTCGTACATTTTTCTGAAACTTTTTTCTCTATAAATCCAGCACATTATCTTGAATCCTCGACTTTTGCCCTTATACTCACAAAAAGTTGACTTGAAGAATGGAAAGGGGGGAAAAGATACGCTGTTTGATGTGAAGGAAAAATGAAAGAGGGAAATGTTAAAGTATCTGATATACGAGATTTTCGTGACCGATTCAATTATCACAACTTGAAGAAAATGTAAGTTTTAAAGTATCGATGTTTTTTGTACAATGTAACTCGTACTGACAAAAGATATTGGGTAACAGATTATTGATTCTTCGATTTTAGAAACAACTAAAAATAAACAGAAACTAAAAGCTTCATTAAAATCGATTCTTTAAATTTTTCCAACTCGTCGAAAACATACTTTATTTTAAAACTCCACGGTTTCGAATCCTGCATACAAAATACCTAATTTGGCTTAATATCGAATAGCGTATGTCTAACAATAGTTTCTGTTGTAAATACATAAATAATAATTTTATTTTATTTGCCGATTTGGTTGAAAAATTTTTTAAAGAACATTTTTTTAATGTAGGCTAATCAACCATATTATTCTTGGAACATTGTAATAAGATTCTTTTGTGTATCAAGCTTATATGTTACCCTTTTAGAAGTCATTTTATTGTAATATTTTTGTAAAAAATAGTGACTGTTTGTCAGTATTTAGCTTTGAAAAATTTAGTTTTTAAAGCATATGCAAGAAACAATATTACTAATTGTCGCCATAAAATTCAACCAGTTTAAAACATTTAGAAGAATTTACGTGAGATTCACTTTCTTGATTGTGACTTACAATTTCTATTTCTTTACTGATGAAGACAAATTGTTAGCAATACAAATTAAGTCAAGAATATTCATAAAGTAATTTTAAGTAGTTAATTAAACTGTTTACCTGGTGAACCCTGGTGTTTACCTTATGAAATCAAATATCATAATATTTATAAATAAATCCGCCCATAAAACCACAGAACATTTTATGAATAAGAAGAAAATAATATATATTAACATTTTTTAAAGATTTTTTAGAAAATTACTTGCACTGCCAAGAATATTTATTGATCTGTTCTTCATATTAGTGGGAAAATGTAGTTAAGAAGATAAATCAAAAATCAAAACGGTGGAAATGTGTTCTGATACTTAATAATAATTCATATTTGAAATAATAAACAGTTTGATTAAAAATCTAAATAATTAGTAAAATGCTGATGCATTAGAGCTTAATATATTTAATGCAGACGTAAATTGATACTGTGTGAATAATTTGAATTATCTTTTCATCATATGTCGCAAATTACAATCTCTTATGAATTCGAAATAAAACAACATACATTGAGAAGATAATCTGTTTATAGACTTTCAAACTCAATTTCTCCTAAGCGCTCATTAATTTTTGTCTGTTTAATATATTCTAATTTAAACATTCAAAATTGCAATTTAAATTCACTAAGATTTGATTCATTATCCAAAATTTATCCTTTAATCAAAACTAGACTTTACCAGAATTATAATAATTACTAATAGGATTATAGTAATTTACCTTTTCTAATGATACTAAATTATTATAAATGGGACAGTTACAATTAATAAAAATCTACAAAAATTATTAAAATTTAAATAAAAATTAATTAAACTCTTTATATTATACAGAATGGCACGTATGCAGCAAATTCTAATAAATACAAAAACAAACAATAGAAAATTAAAAATTAAAAAACATTAAAAAAGAAAAAAACTAGAAAAAATATATATAAGAAACAGAAGCAGTAATCAATAATGATAACAATACACCTTTATGGAGGAGCAACGCAGCAGCATCCAGTGATTGCATCAACTACTTTTTACTACAATTAACCAACCAATCCCTAAAGAATTAAGCAAAAAGAATTCCCCAATAATAAAATAGTTAAAACACATAAAAGAAAAAAATTAGAAAATGAAAGAAAATTCAATAAAAATGGAAAATTTGGAGGAGAAATCAAATAGCGAACGTTTTCAAAGAGGCACCCGCCATAGGAGTTCTGATTTGGACATTTTTTCTGTCGAGGGCAAGACTTACAAAGTCAAGAATATACACTCTGTGGCTCTGAATTTGTCCATTAATTGAAATATAAGAAATAATGCCTTTGAAAAAAAGAAAGAAACAAGCATAATAAAAATCTTTATAACATATCCAGTAGAAACTTGAAAATGTAAAAAAATAATTCACCCTCAGCCGAGATAGATGCAAAAAAAGTACGCCGACTAAAACGAGAACAAAGGTTAAAAAATATTGGAGGCTAGTACACCTAGCTCCATCTATGAAGAAAAATTTGAACCAATAAAACGAGAACAAAGGTGGAAAAAATATATTGGAGGCTAGCACACCTAGCTCCATTTATGAAGAAAAATTCAAACCAATAAAAAGAAGGAAAAAAAGCTATTCAAACTTTTTGAAATAAGCTGTTAACATTAAAGAAATTATTTGGGTAGCCGTTATCTTTTAAAATAATTTTTAAATTATCTAGAGCTTTAATAAAAGTTGAATGATTATTACAAATGTTTTTTATTCTTTTAATTTGAGAAAAATTGGAATTTCTTATAATTCTATAGTGAAAGTTCGTCTGAGAATCACAAAGTGTTATAGCTTTAAAATTAAATTGCCTTCTTTTAACGTAAATGCCAATAGATACTCCTGAATTCAAAATTTCAATTTCCAGATCCAAAAAATTGCATTTTCTAAATTCATTATTAGTTTTGTTAAATTTAAGCTCTTCTGAATAGCAAGTAGTCGGCGTACTTTTTCTGCATCTATCTCGACTGAGAGTGAATTATTATGCCTCTTTGAAAAAGTTCGCCATTTGAGTTCTCTTCCAATTTTTCCATTTTTATTGAATTTTCTTTTATTTTCAAATTTTTTTCTTTTATGCGTTTTAACTATTTTATTATTGGGGAATTCTTGTTGTTTAATTCTTTAGGGATTGGTTGGTTAATTGTAGTAAAAAGTAGTTGATGCAATCACTGGATGCTGCTGCGTTGGGCGCGCAAAAAAGTGTATTGTTATCATTATTGCTTACTTCTTCTGTTTCTTATATATATTTTTCTATTTTTTTTCTTTTCTAATGTTTTTTCATTTTTAATTTTCTATTGTCTATTATAAATGGGGCTTCATATCTTATTATTAATTTACCATTTATGAATTCCAAGGAAGTTCTTCAATAAACTGTAACTTGGCATGAAAATGAAGAATAATCATTTCTTGGTCGCAAATGTTTCGTAAAATTGTGTGAATATTATTTTAATTTCAGCCAAGAATTTGTAAGTTAAGAGTGATTATTGTGCTTTTGTAAGGGATTAATGAGGGGGAATTGCGTTCATGGAAATTTAATTCTACAAAATCATCGAAACGCATGCAATATAAGCAAATTGGAGAATTTCTAAAGCACTATTTAAAATCAAGGTTTTCTTGGTTCATATTCCAATAATTTGAACTAATGAAAAAAGCTTAAAAATATGAACGTTAGATTATGAAATAAAAATTGTGACTAAAGGCAAAAAGCAATTCATTGTAAATCAAAAACATCATTAATTTAAATTTAGATCTCAGCAAACACCATTAGTTGCAATGAAATATGCTATAGACTCATAAAATACATAAATAATTTTATAAATACCTATTATGAAATGAAAAGAAGTTTTTGGATAAGAAAAGGCCACATTAACTTGCTTTAAGTAAGCTAAGAAATGAAAAACTGGAAGTATATATCATTAAAGTATACCCAAGTAAGTCTAAATGATATCCATGCATGGGACAAAATTCGAATGAAAGCATAACACATATTTTGCCTGGATCCTCACAATTAGAATAGTGAATGTATTATTATTATTATCATCATTTTAAGATTTATCCTGTTTCTCACTACTGAAACGCTCATCTGAAGATATGATCCCAAAATTTGAATTCCATTTCATGCGTACATTTTAGTTTGCAATTCCTCTGTAGTGTTTATACTATTCAAACCTTGATGATTGACTTTTACTCACAGGCAGTAAATTAGCCTGACATGTGTTATTTTATAAAACATATCTGTGAAATCATCCATTCCACCTGGATGAAAAATGAATAAACCAGTTATACGAGAAGAAATAATACAGGATGTCATGTGTCTCTCATTTGTAGAGGCGTTCTGTATAAGTAGGGTAGGGACTCACACACTCAGAGAAGATGGGTAGAGGGCATACGGGAGTTTAGGGCAACGGGAGAGGGGTCGTGGAAGTTTAGATGAGATGTCAGCTGGGCGAGTGCAGGTTGTTCTAGAAATCGACTCTTTGCACTAGAGTTAATTTCCTTCTCTATCTGAATTTGGTCAGTGACTGTCAGAATTCAAGTCAGTGCTGTAATTTTAGTTGAATCGAAAACAGTCAAGCGAAAAAGAGTAAAACAACAAATCAAAAACACCTGAAAGAAAATAGCCTAAAAGAGCCTCAAGCGATTGAAAACCACAATAGTGCATTATATCCAGAGCGCGCAAAATGCTGCTGCAACAGAAAAACAAAAGTAGACAAAACGTTTTATAGGAACAGGAAACCTAAGCATCTTTAAAAATAGTTACTGTTGGAAAAAGCAGAAAAGAATCCGGACTTGCAGACTTTATAAAGGGTCACATGCAGGCAGAGATTGGACGAGTCTGGCCTCCTTCAGAAAAAATACCATTTTTTGAATCCCTGCCTGCAGGTGACCCTTGATATAGTCTGCAAGTCCGGGTTCTTTTCTACTTTTCCCAATAGTAACATTTTTTTAAAGTTGTTTATTTTTCCTTTTCCTATAAAACGTTTAGTTGAATCGATTAACACTTCTAGCTATGTATATTTGTTAGTATAAAGATTAAAACTGTAGTCAATATTTGCGCTATAGCAAGTCAGTTCACTTAAATTTAATGAAAATCTTGTGATATCCTCTTAATCGTAGGAAATATTGATGAATATCGGTGATTTTTATTGCGAAGGAAACCATTTTTATCACAAGCTCTTTTCCCAAAGTTAAACTAGATACTATACACGCAAATGTGCGCATGCTATTATTCGTTATGCCACATATGTAAATGTTTTAAATGCTGAAGAATATATATATATATTTTACATAAAAAATGAGTGGATCATAATGAAATTACAGATATATTAAATAAAAATGGGACATTTTAATATAATAGTGTAAAGGATTTCTCTGTACGGTTAATTTACACCGGAAAATGAAAAAAAAAAAAAATTAAAATGCTCAGCAATAAAAATAATAATAAAAACAGAAAATTGGTATTGTTAGCCATAGTTTCGCATTTTAAATAATATAGATGGAATTAAAATCTCTTTTATATCAGATAATATAAATAGTAAGTATATATAGTATATACTATAATAGTCTTAATATTTTGATTTGAATCAAAACTATTAATTAGTATAATCTATACACATTTTTAGACTAGACAGTCTAACTGAGTCTAGTTAATAAACGTTTTTTTATAACTTGTGGTAAAGCTTTGTTTCAAAAAGTACTTAAATTTAACTAGCTAATTGATAAAAGAATAACAATGAAAATATAGCAAATTAGTCATTTTTATCATACTGTAAAATTACCCTTTTCGATTGGCAGTTTCAAATGAAGAACTGAGGATTTTGAATAAAGATCCAAGTATTTATATTTGAAAACTTATTGATTTAATATCATTTTCTCTGAAGAGAAATTAAGTTCTATCAGGATTCTTAACCTCTGTCTCAACCTGTAATGAACTTGATGTGATGAATTTAAAAACTAAAAGAAAGATGTCCCTTTAGACAACTGCAGAGCTAGTTACAGTTAAATTACAATGTTAAATCAATTATCAGCGAATTAGAATTGTTGTCTAACCAAAATTGTGTGATATCTGTATCCTAAGGTGATTCAGCGTTGACTAATTAATTAAGAACATTTAGCTCTGAATTAATGAAAACAAGAATGATAAATGATTTGGTTTCAATTTTCAATTATATTTATTTGCAACTGAAACTCATATTTATTGCAGAAAAATTTTTCATTGTTTCGATTGTCGAGAACAAATGGTACTCTGATGGAAAAATGGAATTATTAATAATTTATCTTTGGCAGTTTCTCTCTTTTCAAATGGTTGTTTTTCGTTACAATTAAAACGAATGACACTTTATAATGAATTGAATGCAGGCAGAACATTGAGGGACTGTTTAAATAACATAATATCGAGCAAATAATTGCAAAGAATTTTTTAATGCATTAATTTTTCTATGAATCGATTGATTTTAAAAGGTGACTTCTGACATTTTAAAAATTTTACAGGGGAATAAATAAACGAATGGGCTCTAAACACCACGAAATTAGTGTCCAAGATATTTCTAATATGTTTCACAGTAAAAAATGAACCTATTGACAATAACCGAAAAATAACAATTTTTAATTTTTGCTAAAATTCAAATTTATATTTTGTAGAAGTCCCCTTTAACATTAAACATACATTTAAACACAAGTAGAGAACTTTTCGATCTAAATGGGGAGATGACATCTTTATACTTAGAATGCAGAATGTCGAATATCTTCCGTTCAATTTAAAGCATGTTAAACAAAATTTATTGCTTGGGGTATTTTTTCATGAGAAATTGATTTAAGTCATCAAAAATGGGTGTTGCTATTGAAAATTTTGAATTTTGTGCAAATTTAAATATTTAGATGACTCCTTTGGAAGTTTTTAACCATAGAATCTTTTTGTATACATTATTTCTTGAGAAACTTTACTTTATTTTCAATGTACAATGAACGAGTGCAGAAAAATGCTTGGTGGCTCCTCTTTTTTCCGCGACTTTATACTGTTTCCGATATCATACATTTTGCTAGTCATAATCGTTTACGTGTTCGTCACAGGTTCAGTGGGCAATCTTAAATTTATTTCTATGTTTTTCAACCGAAATATATGTTCATTTCTTAATCAGAACAGTTTTTTTTCTGATATTTGTGTTTAATTGTGTATATATTCCAAACTGTTTTGTGTGTTCTCGGCATGTTTCATATTTAATCAAGTTCTGTTGTTTAAATGTTTTTTATCATCATTTCTGTCTGTAAATGTCAAACTCTTTAAGAGTGTGTTGGCCAGACAAGGCATGTATTTGTTCTGATTCAGTAATTTCTCCAGTTTAAGTTTTGGGTTTTTGCATAAGTTTAAACCATGGGGGAGGGGAGAATTTAAAGTTGTTCGGGGTATGGCATTCGCTTGGGTTCCCAGGGCCCTGTGGTGGAAATTGTTATACTCATCCATCCTGCACCCACCCAACTGGTACCTATAACCCTTGAGGTTATAGGCACCAGTGGTGTGGGGTGGCGTCATGTCATGTTCCCTAATCCCATTAATACTTTGGAAGCGGGAAACGTAAAAATACATTTTCCTGAAATACCCAACATCAAACTTTTAATTTAAGTTAGATATGTTAATAGATGTCTATAGGGTACGCGCGCGTTCTCTTTTTCTTTTATAGTATATATATATAATGTCTAGAGTAAGCACATTTTCGGTATTTTTTTTATTTAAGCTTGCATCGATTTCGTATCCCGCGCACAATGTGTTAATATCCTTTCAAGTAGCACTCTGGAGTTAGAGCTGGTGTACTTAAAATGAGGAAAATAATTAATTGATTTCAAATTTTATACTTTAGATTTTGTTCTTTTGCCATGTTTCCTCATAAAATTCGTCACTCGTGCATTTTTTCGTGTAATATGTATACTGGCCATCTAGTGATGAACAGCAAAATTGATGTTAAAAGGGTTCTGCGCAGAAATCACCTTCTAATATCATACGGAGACTTTGATGCTTTACTACAATATGACTGTGAATGGTAAAATTTCAGGTTTTACACTAAACCACGCAACTACTTTCATCGAATCAAAAAAGCAGTAAAAAATAATTTCCGCCGAGTCTGCAGAAGTGACGTTTTAAAATCAAACAGTCCCTATGCATTTTTATACCACGAAACGTATTCTATAAGTATCCGAACAGCAAATGAAAATATATTTTTCGAGGAAATATATTTCTTTTTCTTAAAATTTTTCGGTCTCTAATTATGGGATGCCGAAACACCAAATTAATTTGCTAATAATTTGTTTTTCTCAGGTTTATTATTAAATTCCATTCCAATTTTTTGTACAGGAAAATTAGGATATTCTAGAATGCATTCTGCGATCATTATGCATGGCAGCATTTTTAAAGTACGATAGACTTGAATAAAAAGCTTAAAAGTGAACTTTGGTACAGATGAAATGTTTTGAGAATAAAATATTAATGATATATTTATTCTAAATGCTTTTGATGTTATCTATATTTTGATAAAATTCGTTAAGTTTTCCCAAAATTGCTATACTTGCATTTATGAGATGCGTCAGATAAAAACTGAATATCAGATTGCGCAAATTAGACACCCATACTTTTATCGACCTCAAGAAACCTTTATTGGCATACTTAACCCTGTGCATTCAATAAGTTTTTACTCCTAGAATCCATTTTAATTCAAAATAAGAACGTTTGAATCGATGGAAAGGTATATCTTTCATTTAAAAATACACATTACATTGGTGTCACTAAATTCACATAATAGAATATTCTCAAAAACACATTTTTCTTCTTCCATCGATTTTAGACACATTTTACTATATTGTTTGAAAATATGGGGAAAAGCCATAGATGGTAGTTTTCTGATATTATGAGGGAAAGTAATAGTTGTCTCTGTTACAAGAATTCACTTATAATAGAAAGAGGCATTTTTTTGCAGCTTACACATCATGTTTAAACTGCATTACCTTCAACACAATGGTAAATGATTGCATGAAAAAGAGGAACTCACTGTAAACAACGACATCTCTGTGCACTTGTACGCAGCCAAAGTAAGGTTCATCTGCGGATACTTGACAAGTATACTGACCTTCACTCTGTAGTGTTAAATTCCGAAGATAAACTGTGTTCGGGCTGGACTTAGAAAGCTGAAAAGAGAAGAATGAAACGCATTTTCTACCCAGCTACTTAAAAAATCATCAAATTTTGACAAAAATTTTCAATTATGTAAATGAATTTTTCCGAATATTTGAATATTTTCAGAGCCATAACTGACAAAGAAAATACAATGGAAAAAATAAAATGACTGTCATAAAATATAAAATTCGCATTAAAAGTGCTTTAATATATTATGAATGGTGGGTATTATATATCACATATACTTTCTAAATTTTATTTAAAATAATGTAATAAAGTAATCAAGTAATAACTAATTCACTGAATATAAACTAAGCATAGAAGCTGTCATTAATTGTATTGCTAGAAATTCCTTTTAATGAAAAAATTCTATTATAAAATAAAATAACAGACATACTTATATTTGTGTGCAATTATATGGAATAATATAGGTTTTTACTAAAAAAATTATTAACATACTAATGTTTGAACTATTACGAGAAAAACCTGGGGAATAGATATTTATTCAAAATTGTCATGCTATAATATGATTATAATATATGTAGTTATATTAAGAAAATAAACACTAGATTTTTTTTCTGTGTATACAAGCAATCAAAACATTTCACTTCAAGGAGGAGACATTTGTCCCATCTTAAATTATATTTAAAATGGTAATTGTTTAATTATATCGAATATATTCTTAATACATTTAAAAGTACTTACATTATATTACAAAATATAATTTAAAATAAATGATGTAGCAAAAAAACAATCTTTACGATTATTATTTCTAAATGTATTTGCAATTTTGTTCCTAACTGATTATTACTTATTTACTTTCCAGAAATATACAGATCTATAGAAAATCATAAGAATAGTTTTTTAGAAATACTATCTTAAATTCCAAAACTACATTCATATTAAATGTTTCCTTTTAATAGTATTTCAATCAAAAAAGTTATCATTAAAGTTTATTATCCTATATATTTTAAGAAAATACGAAAACTTATAAAAATACGGCAGCATTAAATATTTTGAATCTAAAATGAATACATATTCTAGAATTTTAAACGAAAATTCTATCGTTTAGAAAAATTTAAAAGGTAAAATAATTGCAAACTTACTCAAAACTTCTCTGAGGGATTTCTGGTTATCGTTATCTTATTTGTAGCAAATTTCCGATATTAAGCATCGGTAAATAATACTTTTGAGTAGGAAAAGCTCTAAATGGGTTATATAAATCTTGAATTGAAATCCTCATAAAATCTTTTCACATGAGGGGACTTGGAAAAGAAACAGGTTTACTTAAAACTAAAAAAACAGAAAGCTTGAAACTGAGAAAAGGGAGAAATAAACGAATAGTAGAGTTTCAGAAGTCAGACACGCGAGCTTTAAGTATCCAGCTTATTTATTTGAGATGGAAGAAAAATGTTTGAAAAATAAGCAAAATAACTATTTGGAAATTCACATTAGATAGAAAAAGTGGTTTGAAAAGAGGAAATGATTCTTCTGTAGCTTTGAAGTAAGCAGAATCTGACTGAGAGTTACGTCTCTAGGGTCAAAAGTGGAACAGGGCTTCTTCTTTGCTTTCCAAAAAGAAAATATCTTACCATATTTCAGCAAATTAAACAGAATCCACCGGATGTTTGCTAGGAAGCATATTGCATTGAAACAAATGGTATTTAGTCTTAAACATCTTTTTTGTTTGCTTTTCAGTTTAGGATGTTTTTGTATTCAAGGTCAGAGATACAAACCATTTAAGTTTAAAGAAATATATCGCAATCGTTCGGTGCAAAAGTGTCGTATGTTTTATATACGTAAAATTTTAGATAACTTTTCACTTTTAAAATTATCTTCTTTTGTGAATTGTTAGTATGTTTAAAATTTTATTATTATAAATATTAGGCATTAAAAGAATATTTTTAAAATTCATCACCGGATAGCGTCTCTAATATGGATTCAAAATTTAAATAAGATTTATCAATTAACAGATAATCAAATTCTGAAAATATTTTAAAAATTATACTGCCATCGGGAACCCACAACCAGAAAAATGGTTCAAAATTCCAGAGCACTGTTACATAAATACTGAGTTAAAAATAGATAACAGAATTTAATTTTACCAACAAAGGCGTGTTTGCTAATGAAATAGAAATAAAAGCAAATAAAACGGCCTTATTCTTAATTACATAAGGAATTGAAATTTCAGCAAAATTTATTACATTAAAGGATGTCGAACATTTAAGAAAGAAATAATACACACAGCGTATTCTTAAAAAAATATGACATATAAATAACAGTGGATTACTAACTTTGAATGTATTTTGCTTTTATTAACAAGTAAACGATTATCAACAAACAATAAAGTAAGAAAGTAAAAAAAATACACTTACTGTTTTAAGTTCATGAGTAGATTATTTAAAGGGATGGTGGACTTTGATATTAGCAAAAACTGACCTTCCAATCATATACTTATATTTGAATAAAATAGCATTAAATTGTTAAATGAAGTGAATAATTAATGGCTCATATGGAAAATCATAGGAGGGCTTTCAATGATTTTTTTCAACACGTTTTTTTTTCAGATTTACATTTCTGGAATGATTCAAGTCTCTCGCTTTTTCAGGAAATAATGCAAATTATTTAATAAATATTCACATTGTGCACTAAAATAAATATTGCGTATAAATCTGAATAATTAAAAATTATAAAGCATGAAACATTAAATTTCTTTTTGAATTACCATTCAAAAATGTATTTAGTTTAAAAAGGGTCTTTAGAAGATAATTTATACTGTTATATTTTAATGTAAATGCATAGGAAACCCCATACCTTTAAATCAATAATTAGCAAAAAGGGTTAATATCGTCCACTATCCCTTTAAATATTAAGTCGTATATACATAATTTTGCCGATAAGATACATGTATTGAATATTACAATTCATAACTTCAGGATATTTGTCTCTTGCGAAATGCATCCTTAGTATGGTCCCTTCTTGAAGTCTGCACTTCAAATACTATTGAAGCGATAATCCTTAGCGATACCCGCTAATCTGGTTCAACTTACTAAGCTGCGTATTGAGAGAAAATCAAATACTGAGTATTCAGACACCAACAGTGTTGGTCCATGAGCAAATACTAGGCACAAGAGTTCCAGAGATGCTGCAAATGGTTTAAAGATTTTATTATAAAATTTCACCGATATTTTTCGTTATTTTTTACGTAGAAGCACAAGAATTTTAGTTAGTTTATTAAGAATGTTTATTTAAAAGAAAAATATGATCTGGTTCATATTATTCTTGAAAAAAAGTTGGAAACCAAGTGAAATTCATATTTTATAACTTCTTTCATAGCTTATGTTGTTTGAAAGTATAATATAAATCTATATTTATATATTACTTTCGTTCTATTTATGAGCTTAAATAATATACAAAGAATTTCTGAATGTCTCACAAACCGCTTTTGTATTTGGAAATTTTAATGCACAATACATATTTTTAATTTCTTTTACCGTGAGCCGACATTTTATTCAGTAAAGCAGAACTTTTGCATACGAAATATAATTTCTTACTTTAATAGAATTCGCTTCAATAGTTTTTTTTTCTTTTAAAGTCCTCTATTACTTCTGTACGTTATTCCGAACGCAATAAAGAAAAATGAAAATCCCTGCGGTCTTGACAAAAAGCACAATTTTGCATTTGTGACCGAAAATATTTCTTTTTTTTCATGCGAATCAAATTAAATCTTGCAAAAATTCTTTTTCACGAAATATATCATGAAATTTGGCTTTTACTTTTGCCCCGTATTACTGTAATTCTTTCGGAGAAACAAAATATATTTTCGTTTACTTATTTCATTAAAGATTTCTATTTGATTTATTAGTCATGACGTCCCAGTTTAGAATAACACTGAATTTTTGTGAAGTCAAATTTCTTCGAGTAAGATGCAGCATCGTACGCTTAGACGATACGAAGTTCATCTTATTTAAGCATTGTTATTTCTACCATGAACATGGTTACACATAATTTTTTTTTAATACAAAAATATCCGTATATTTTTTTAAAAAATATGTGCTAGTATAATAAAACATTATGTCTATTGTATTTTATTTTTAAAAATAAGCATCAAATGAACGGAAAATAACTCTTTTATGCTCAATCAGCCGAAGTAGTTTCCTCTCGACTTTCTCGCATACTTCCATAACATGCTGTTTTTCGTTTCCACCATCGGCATACTATGAGAAGAATCAAGTACACATCTTTTTGACTTACACTATCTTGAATATGGCAAAAATATACAATTAAGATGCTAAGAACACATTCCAAACTTCATTGAGCTATATAGTTGTATTTCGAAGTAAATGTGTTCACATATACATGGATAAACAAGCACATATAAATCCTACCTTTTGATGGATTTTGTCGACAATTTGGCACAGATATGTAATTTGGATGTAAAAATCGCATACTGATATTACTACATCTGTCATAGTTGTTGTGTTTAAGTAATCGATTTCACATTCACTTCGGCGACATAAATCGACATATTTTTTTGTTGAAACCCCATACTAAATTTCAGTTCTTTAGCTTTCTCCGTTTCTGAGCTTTTATGCTCAGACACAAACAGAGAAACATGATTCTTTCATAAATAAAGATTCTTGGATATAATATATTAAACGCTATATTTGCTTAAAAGTAGGTATATGAAAAAATCTTAAATAGTATCCACATTAATGAAAATTTTTAATTGAATTATAAATTTAAATGTGATTATAAAACCATTTCTTTTAAAAACTGTAAGATGCGTACATTTCTTTAGCCGTTTATAACTCTATTTGTTTTGCAAATTAGTGAATATTACTTCAATTGGATCATTACTGTTTGCAGTTTACTTCACTATCTTGTACCTAAAAAACTTCAGTCGGAGCAAAACCCACATCACTCTAAGTGGATACTAGAGAAAAAGATTTTTAAAAATTCACATAAGTGCATCAGGGGATTATCAAAAAAGTCTTTGGAAATATTTTCATTATATTTATGTACATATATTTACTTAAGAATATATAAATGTGGAAGTAATTTTAAATATTACCACACTTCAAAAAAATTCCAAATTGAATGAATAAATACGAACCTTTTTTCCCACTTTATGGATTAAAACTACATTGAGATGATTTCTGCTAAATTACCTCTCTGTTTAACTACAAAAATATAAGCATTCTAAAGTTTGCAGTTGACTAAAATTGTCAATCAAAACAACCTGAGTTCTGAATGATAGATATGGAAAGAATTAACTTCTTAATAGAAGCATTTGTGAGCAATTTCTGTGTTTTGTTTTTAAATTTTAAATGTCTCTTTTCTTACAAAGTTCAGTGATATTTTCTCTGCAATTGTAATTACGAATCATGCACTCAGGCGATGATATTCTATGCAACCCAAAGGGGAAAACTAGCACTGGTAATATACAAACTGCTTGGGATTGCTCTAGTAACGCTGAAAGATGAAAACGCGAGTGGAAGTGTAACAGGAATGAAGCATCAATATTTCTAAAGATTTGTTTTTATTAAATATTATTTTTTCATATGAGGATGCGGAGATATTTTCCCTTACTCTATTTATTTTGTATGTGTTTTTGAAATTCCTATAGAAAATTTAGAAAAGGCAGATTATACAGCATAAACAACTTTTACATTTTATTAATCCCTAACCCACCACTTTCTCTTTTCTAATATCATGTAAAGAATATCTGTTTATTATTATAAACGCAACGATCGCTTTACAAATGTTTAAACTTATTACATTCACCCATATTTTCTCATCGTCCTCAAAATAAGATAGCACACACAAGTGGCATTTATATAAATTATTTTGAATATTTTAATTCTAATTAAAGACGATTTGTTATTCAGGAGTAATTAAAATATATATATGTCCTTTTCGCACGTTTTAATTTATGTAAATATTTTTTAGTAAATTTTTAAATTGGCGATTTTCGGAGATATTTTTCTTCCATTTTCAATAAACAAGATTTTTAAAGTTTTGACCTTTAAGAAAAGCAGACTTATAAATTTATTGAGGTAATATTCTATACTTTTATACTTGTTAAAAATCACCGCCAAGAAATGATCTAGAAGATCAACTTTCTTTACATTTGCGACTGCCCTATAAATAGGACGATGTACAATCCATTACTACCTAACCCCCGTCAGGTAGTAATGGAGAAAGTCATTCCTTTCTCTGTTGCTTTCCAAAAATTGCAACTCTGCAAGTAATACAGACACCAGCACTCTGTCTGACAAGTACTTGGGTGCATATCATGGCCAGACATGATGGATGGAGTCAATTGTTCTTAAAGAATTGAGTCATGATGCTCATGCAGTCAGTTGTATTTTGAAATTCATCGATGCAGACCTAGTTTTTCCCGCTTTCGCATGCTTGAATTTTGTTTTCTTTTGAAAATTATTTTGATGCTACAATTTTAAAATTCCATGTCAGTTTTTAACTGCACAAGAAGCCCTTGATTTCTTGTGGAGTTTAGATGACAGTAATTTAGACGACATAGACAATGAATTAGTTATTTTACTTCCATAACCAATGCACTGAGTGACACTGAGGATATTGATGATTCGTCTACAAGTAAAATAGAAGAAACAATATGTGATGATCAATACTTTACCAATGTTCATTACATCCTATCATAAATATGAAAACGGAGTTGACCTGTTTGATAATAATGCGGCAGCATATTTTACATAAGTTTCAAGATAAAAAATGATATTAGCCTTTATTTATTAATGCTTTTGAAACATCCGTTGTTGCTTCATGGAAGCTCAATCAGCTATTTAGTGATGATAGTCTGAGCTTACTTGATTTTCAAAGACACTTAACAGTTGCCTATTTGGAACTTTCTATTCCAAGAAATATATCTTGCAGAAAACTAGGTGTTAAACAAGCTAATGAAGATTTTTCTGAAGCTTAAATATGAACATGTTACTGTAAAAAACCCAGAAAACCGACAAAGAAGAGGCCAGCCAAAACTCTGTGCAGCAAAACCAACAACTGTCTGCTAAACATGTAACTTTTGACTATGCTTAATATGCTTTCTGCCCTTCCACCTAAGTAAGAACCAATAGCAGTGGATTGTATCATTGTCCTATTTTTAGGACAGCCTGTACGACTAAACTCTTAAAAGTTTGGTAATTTTTTTGATTTTATGTGTATAATAGGCTTAGAGAAACACATATTTAAGATTTTTCTTTTTTAAAATTTAATTTTTTCAATGATTGGTGCAATATAGGTTAACATTAGGCATTCAAGAGACACGAAAATTGAACATTTGCATTATAAATTAATCAGTAACAAAATGTTAATCTAGGTACTTTGGGGTCATGTTCAATGGCTTGTGTCTAAGCTCAGACTTTCTCGTCTCTTTTCTTACTGGCGGTACGTATTGAGCTTGTACTTGGTGTACAGAGCGCACATCTATCATAATATATTATTTAAATGATACTTATTACAGTAGCTTCTTAACGTTTTAACATTTACAAACATTTGCTATTTCATCCCATTCAGGTCTAGCTAAAATTATTTTCAAACATTAAAAATGCCACATCTGTTTAAAAGATAAAATTTAAGATGAAGCTAACTTATGTTGCATTATATATCTTAAGGCAAGAGAGAACGTTAAATAAAAAGGCAATTAAAATACTCTATCATCACTTTATCAACTTTAGGCATAAAATTTTATTTCTAATACGATACGTTCCCTTCAACGCTGTTATTTATGAATGTCAGACGGCATTCATTTCAAATATCTTTAGAGGCATTTGTTTGAAAGAAATTACAGATACATTCATCACTAATTTTTTATCCAAACTTTTTGAAACCATCTTTTATTTTGAAAAGATAGTTCGTTATCCGCACTTAGCGATTTCTCATGTACGTCACCTGGCAAAATGTAGTACTTTTCAGACGCTGAAAAATGCAATATGTTTCTAACTAAGCTTCAGGTTCGCGTGTAAGAAAAGCATTAGGAAGTTACCATATTAAAGGCAATCCCTAATGACAAGACTCGCAGGTTTCAAGAGTTACGAAAACGTAGAATACAGTTGCGTTATTCTGTGAAAAGCTCATACTAAGAAACGAAATAAGCAAAAGAATGGCATCAAACATTTACAAGAAATGAAATGCTAGATCTCTTTTACAATGTATGATTTTGTAAATAACTGGCTCAGAGCTGCAATAAAAAGTTTAGTGCATAGAATTAATAAAATGACGGTCCTGTAGATTTTTAAATGGAAACATATGTATTAAATGTAACTATGGAATTAATGCTTTGGTTGCTACAACTAATACTTGAGTGCTAAAGTTAAATGGATTTAGCTTCTAAGATGTTTGGGGAAAATATTCACGGATTATTAATTTTAATGTCACATTTTGGAACATTTTAATAAATGTATTACAAATGCTTAATAAGTTTACTTTATCAATGGTTTACATGATCATAATTTATATTTATTAATGGTCTAATATTTGTTAAACATAATATAAGAGTAAATATGTCAATAATATCGTTTTTCACAACCATTAGGGCACTTAAGACACGTTCTAGAATTTCATAATAAGACAGTTTAAAATATTTATATATCCAACAGTATCGTTTGTATATTTATTTATATATGAGGTTACTTGAAATTTTCACCACTTTTATGTACAATGTTACTAAAAATTCAGAAAAAGTAAATGGATACCTTACAAAATTAGGTGAGGCATGAAAATAACAATTTCGAAAGATTACATTTAGAAATATTATCAAATGAAGGAGACAATTTTTAGAAACGAATAAGTATCCTTATCATACATATCTGCAAAAAATAATGAATCAGATGTTTTGCTAACCTATCTATTTCTGTTGCAAATTGCCATACACAACTTATATTGTATTATTTTTATTATAAGTAACATTTAGGATGTAGCAGCAGGAGCAATTTGATGATGAACATAAAGTATCCGGTTAGTTTCAAACAAAATAGCCTGAAGTTTATTTATATTTTATGATCATTTCTTTCCTCAAATGAAAGATAATATCAATGTAAATTATTGAACGATAATCAGAAATAATTAGCAATATCTTTTTGTCTTTTGGCTGTCGGAATATTACAAACTTATAAGAATACGAACAATTATGGAAGCTAAATTATTTCTTTGTGGATTCAACAAATAACGTGACGTATAAAAGTATTTACCTATTTACTTATCTATACAATTACAAAGAAAGAATTGCAAACTTTACACTTATGAAGCGGGGATAAGTTTTAAAATATTTACTACTATTTCCCTTAATAGTTCATGACAAAAACGTAGAATTGCGTCCAATCAATTTTAATTTAATTTTCTATAATAAGTGCAACGAACTTGAAGTCAAAGTATTGAAACTAAAACAGAGATAAAATCCCAACGATTCTTGAGTTTATTATTTCTCTAAATAGAAAGGCTAATAGGTGGCTGTAAATTATTTACTGTTAAGGTAAAAATTGCAGTTCTCTTTTTATATACACTAGACCAGAGGTTCTCAAACTGTGGTACGCGTACCCCTGGGGGTTCGCGAAATCAAAGTTGGTAATGGCGAAAACTAGAAAATATAAGGAATTAAATTTACAGAATTTTGTTTCCACAAGTTAATACTTGCTATTTAATAACTATACCGCTTACAAAGTTGATTATTAGAGAGTGTAGTTTTAAGCCATCCTTATAAGTTAAGTCGAAAATATTACAATACCTACTGATTTCATTTGTTTTGGTTGGGTTGAATTAATACTATTAGAAAAATGCAATAATATGTTAAATCAAAAATAAGTCCTGCAAAAGTTGTTAATTCGAGTCATTTGACTCTTAAGCTGATCTAAGTCCTTAATATTATTGACAAAAACTTCTTTTCATAGACGGATGGTTGGGAATGGGAGGAAGAATATGACAGTAGAGAATACGCGAAAATATAAAGATTAATCAAGGGGTAGGCGAAGGAATAAAGGTTGGGAACCCCTGCACTAGACGCGAAGCATTACAATAGGTTCGAATAATTCATTTAGTTCATAGTATTGAAATATTTCAAATATTGTTCTATGTTTACTTTCCTTTTTTTCTGCAAACACTTGCTGGTCGACTGACTGTTGTGGTTTCTTTTAAGCACACCATGAATAATTTACCACCCTCCATTTTAAAGGAAAAACAAAAACGATACACAAATAAGCATACGACTTTCGGATAAACCTCAATGATTTTTTTTCTTTCCAAAAAGGCAACACAATTGAGTCGAAACGCATTGCATTTGCGGTACAGACCAAAGTCTATCCAGTATGCCTTTTGGCAGGAAGCATAATTCCCCTTGGCTTCAAAAATACTGAGTGAGGGTTTATCGGGAAGGATGTGTGAAAGGGGGAAGTGAAAAGAAAAGAACGAAATGGGCAAGGTCTCGATTTTTATACCCGAGTGCAAGCAGTAACGAAGGAACCCTCCAGCCTATTCTTTGGCTGGCAGAACGGTCTTTCGGTTATGTAAAGAAATCGGCAATGGCCAAGGAAGGCGTAAGGGCCTCGTCACATGCGAAAAAAGAAGAAACGGCATCCGATCTCCGATGAAAGAATGGTAGGAAAGAAAGCTCTTCGGGAAAAATAATCAAAACGGCACCATAATCGATTCCAAGTAGAAATGGTTACGCTCGGTAGAAAAACTTCTACTTGGCGATTTTTTTTCAAGAGAAGCAAACGATTGACGCCAAAAGCATAAACTTTGCTCGACGGGACTTTTTATCTCTTATGATGTGCTGTTATGCTTTCATTTTTTTCAACGGAGCGTGTAAATAAAGTTTCAATTGTGAAATGCCAAGCTAAAATTGAAGGACTATATTTCTCGATTTCTCGTTTTTTTCTTGATAGTACAAATATTTTAAATGAAAACGATATTTATCCTTTTAAACGAAAATCATCAATGAATGAATTCAAGTATGAAGCAGAAAATTAATTTAGTTTTAATTTCATTAATGGGTTATGAGTATTAATTATGTTTTATGATAAAATGGATCATATATACCATTTTTTTCCACGATTAACATTGTGAACATGCCATATCTACGAATTTTTATCATGTACAAACATATATATGATTGTAAGTAGAAATGGTTGATATCAGGTAAATTACTATACACTGTTTTCTTTTGGAAAAGCATCAAAACAATGAAGTTTAAATACAAACATCGCTTGGTGTGAAGTAATTTTTTATTATCTATTATTTCTTGATTTTGTTCTCGTGCTTTTATTTTGTGGAAAGGAATGCGTAAATACAGCTTCAGTAAAAATGAAAAGCCACCATCAGTATGAAATGCTGACTTTGAGGGTTTTTGAAAGAAGAAGAAATTTGAAATACAGTATGGAAATTTTGAATACAATACCCAGATAGCAATTTTAGTTTGCAGCAAGCTTGCCACAAATTTGTCATGACAAGAGTGCAAGTTTGCCACAAATTTGTCATGACAAGTGTGCAAGCTTGCAGTAAGCTTGCAGCAAGTTAACGAAAGCTCCGAAGTCACCATGAAACGAACTTGCAGCAAGTTTGCCGTGTCAAACTCATTGCAAATTATAGCAAAAACAGAACACGAACACAACCCAGGATAGAACTCGCGACCTCCCGGTTCCGAAGCGGGGACGCTAACCGTTCAGCCAGCTGAACTCTGAGAGGAGAGGATAGATTTCGCTAAAGCATCGTTCGATGCGATTCGTATACGATTTATTTTAAACTATTTTCTGGTGTTCATTAATTTTTTGAGTTGAGAATACGATTTGAAGTCAAAGAGAGAGCGATTTTCGCTAATAACTACGTTTTGCTAGTAGAATAAATTATGAAATTAGAGTTCAAAAGTAATTACTTTAAAATGGGACAAAATGTCTAGTTATTATTTTTCAACAAACACCGACTGTTTTTTAGATTTAATTTTGTTTATAAACGTTAAAATTTCAAAAAAAAATAAAAAAAGAAAAAGGCGATATAGTTTTCTTTAAAGTGAGAGTGATATATTTAGTAAAAAGATGGAAAATGCTTCAAAAAATTTTGTTATAAAAAAGTTATTTTTTTCACAAATTATCATTGATTTATTGAATTAATAAAAAAGAATTACGGTCTAGGAGATGCTATTAAAAATCGTATGTTTTTTAAAACAGAGACAAAGATAATTATCTCTTTATTGTGCTATCTTTGCAGGAAGCTTGTTTTGCATACTTGCTGCAAGTTTGATTTGCAAAGAGGTGGCGCTACTTGTCACATCGAACTTGCTACAAGTTCGATTCAAGTTTGACGCGTCAAATTTTGCCATGACAAGTCAAAATCAAACTTGCTGCAAACTTACGTGCTATCTGGGTATATATCAGCCGAATTATTTACCAAAATGGCAAAGCAAAATATGGGAAATGGACACGGAGTTGCTTAATTTTCGGAACAGTTTAATAAAATAATGTGTCAAATAAACATTTTATAACTTTCATTTATTTTATGTACTGGTATAATATTTATTCAGAGAAAATTTAATTTCAAATTAAACTACTTAAAACGCTGAAACATGATGTTTAAAATATTAATTTGTTTTATTTTTTAGCTGTTTTTGATTAAATATGAAATCAGTTATCATTACTTAACATTTTGTATGCGCTTAATGTTAATACAAATTTTATTTGACGGTTTGCAAACGAAAATTCCATTCAAAATCAAGAGTTTTAATTTTTTTAATTTTAAGTCTTTCTTATTAATGATGCCCAGATTATTTCCTTTGTTGAAACCGATTTATTTTTTGTAAATTTCCAAACAATTTACAGTATTTCGGGAAATTACGTGTTCTAGATTTGCATTTAAAAGGGCTAAAAATTTCATTGGTGCTCTATGCACAATTATTTTCAAGTGATCGCTTAAACAATAAATAAATTTTATTTGCCTCCAATTTTGAATGAAGAAATGTGTAACGATGAGTTTTATTCCTTAAGTTTATATAAATACAAACCTTCAAAATTATTATGTTCGAATATCCTTATTCCAGTGAAAGTCAAAGTCACTTCAAATCCTTGAATTGTTTGTTCTGAAATAAGAGGAGAATTTGATCATAAAATAACAGTGCAGAATATTATTGTATACGTTTTGAATCGCGATATCATTTCTGAATCCTAAGAAAGCACTCTCTCAGAAATAAGTTTTCTAATAGCTCCCCAATAATGATCCCTATGAATGAAATGTTTCTTCGAGACAAAACATGGAAAGCATGGTATCTGCATGAAAGATGTATGTATGCCCTTTAAAAATGGAAAGGTACAAAAATACAAAGAAATAAATGTAAAAACAGAAAAAGACATTAAATGTGAAATGAAATTGCCTTTAAAAGGTTTAAACAGCATTTTTAAGTTAATATCTATGTTCTGAATCAATTTAATTTTTAACTTAACATCTGTTTAAAAACAAAGAAGTATCTTAATTCAAACTTTCTTGCTTACGGATTGCTTGATGCAATAATAGTTTATGGATTTTCTTCATATTTTTAATTTATATATGAAAAATATACTAAAAATGACGAACGAACGTATATTTTATAAAACCGCCCTGCTGTGCATACTGAAAGAACTTCTTTTCTTACGAATTGATTACATTCAGGTAAGCTACAAAAAACCACTGTTTCGTTCCTAAGATTCTATCAAATCATTCAATAAGCTGAAGCCAATTTGCAGACTGAAGAAGAAAAAAAAAATCGGATGTTCTAACGTATAGTGTGGGCAAGTGTTTGTTTACACTATAGCAAAGTTTATTACTGGTGCATTTGGAACTTGCAGAACAGTTCAAATGTTCAGAGCGACAGTAAATATTAATAATTACAGCTTCAAAGAAGACGAAAAATACCATTTACAAAAGAAAAGATGGATATGAAATCGTAATTTTTTGCATATCACGAAACCGAAATTTATTGGTAGTATAATTTACATTTTAAACCTCCAAATGTGTCTTCAGTTGTTAGGGAAATGCGTTACATAAGATGAAGTGAACAAAAATATAAACATGTGTTATGATTAAATTTAAGGTTTAAATCAAATAAGTTTATTAAATGCCTAACTTAATTAGAAATCCCAGGTTCGACCTTTGTCTAATAATTATTTTTATTAATGTAATCAATTTAACACTCAGCATGCGACACAAAGAAAGACAATATTAATTTGAAATATATAACATTAAACTTTATTTATAGTATAGATATTTAGTTATAAATTTAGCATTAAACAAATTAAGCCCAGAAAGAGTAGGATCACCTAAAATAAGTAAAACAGTCTTTAATCAACAGTCTGTAATTGTCTCTAGAGATTCGATATCATGAAATGTATTCCAAACTCACCAGGTGACGTCACTCGATCTTCAGTCCAATATTCATTAAAATATATTCACTTGTAGCTTCCCATCAAAGGTACTAATAAAACCAAGTCACTTAATTGCTTTCTTCCCTCACCATACATGGTCTCAATAAAATATTTTTAATTCACCAGGCAGCCACCGTCACTTGGATAATGAAGCTATTTGGAAAAATCGGCCACTTAAAGGTTTCTGCCAAAACCCACCACTTCGTTTCTTGTTACCTTATTCTCAGCTCCCTCCTTTCTTATCTCCATACCTTTATACATGTCCAGGTCCAATCTCCTTCCTTTGCCTTGTTGAATGGGCAGGTGCAGCAAGGGGTGGTGTCTCTGGATTGTTCTCGACCTTTCTAGGGTTCAGGGGATACGTCGCTTTACTCGCGAGGATTAGAGGGTGGTGTCTTGATTCTTCTCGATATATCTAGAGTTCAAGGGTGGTGCCGCCTCTCACTATGTAATTCACTGTGTTTTAATTCAAGCAAAATATTACACAACACATGCCATTTGTAGAGAAAGGGTGGAAATCAACCGGAATTTGTCAAAAAAAATTATTATTTTTTTCGTAGTTAACAGATCGATAGTTAGTTGAAATATTTAAAATTGCACAACTCTTCAACAAAGTATAAAATTCTGCAAAGAAACGTGCGAATTCAAAACCTCCATAAAACACAACCATTTATTTACGTCGCGTCAGATACCTATTTATTCCGAGCAAGACGAAACAAATATAAAATGAGAACAGAATGCACAAAGTTTTTAATTGCTTCATCGATGTAGAGTGCACAGAAATATAATGCAAGTAGCCAAGTGAAATGTTCAGTTATTTCAGTTCTTGCCAACTGGCCAACAGACTTGCTTGTTTTTCTCTGTTACACGCTCTCGTCATGCCCTCTACATCTCTTAGTTCCCCCACTGCTGGTTTACTTAAATATTTTTACAAACACCTTTAGAAGAGGCTACATCTTACTGAATGAGATTTAAATGAGCTCGAAATATACACAGCACAGCTACATAAACATCAGTACTTTTAGGAGAAATAGGCGTTGTTCGGTAACTCATAACTCTACTTTAACTAATCATGGCTATACACCGTTTTGGAGGTAAACGGCATCTTATCTTCTACACGCAATGATTTTTGCAGTTTTTCTTTCTTATAAAATTTGTAATATCCCAGATATCAAAATCGCTGATTTCATCGCTTCTTTTAAAAGAAATTCAATATAAATTTACGATTTAGATATTATATAATATGAATACAAAAAGCAAGAAATAAAATTCAGTACTATCATTTGTAGTCATATTGAACCCATGGGTCTGGTTGCAAAGTCTAGCACCAGGTCTCGAGATTGGAGGGACGGGATTTCAAAACATGTGCCATCAAAGTTCCACCGTGCATAGGGACCGGTTTTACATTAAATTAGTAATTCTTCTAATGTGATGTCGAAACGTAGCTCGACAGTTCAACTGTTGTTCTTTTGATGCGAACTAGGTTAAAAATTACGGAGCCCATCCAAAACCAACATAGCCAAATTAGCTAAAATAAACTTTTATTTATATTAGACAAAGACTCTTATGTTAGATGTTGATTTTCAGTATAAAATCATAGAGAAAAAAATAAACGAAAATTTCAGCCTATGCTTTAATAAAGCTAGTAGTTAAATGCATTTTAAGTGATTAGGTTAGTTGTGGTAATTGGAGACGAATTTTTCAGACTGTCATTTTTTCTCTTTAAAAGGATATTATGCGATGGAGAAGAAGTCATATTTTTTATGAATGCATGAACATATTCTGTTAGGTTCATTAAGCAATGCTTCCTTTCGAACATAATTTATTAATTAATCAACCTTATTTTTAAGAGCGTTCTTATTTTACCCCGAAGTGTTCTTATTTACCCCACAGACTGCTGGGTAATTGGGAACACGCATTTCGGCTTCTGATCACGGGAAAGACTTGATTTGAAGAGATCATATTTGAAATGATTAGAAACTACTGTATATTATGTCAAAATGCAATTAACCTCGTGTTTCCAATTATCACAAAATACTATTTTTCCAACGCTTTTCAGCAAAAATATCTTCGATTTCATGGAATATCGCATTGAAGCTATTATAAACATTTAGTACTTTCAGTTTGGTGTAAATTATAATCAGTCTAACTCAAATTTTGCCGATAAAAGTTGGGAAACGAATCCTTATAGAAACTGAAATGAACATTTTGACACACAAGAAATAAATAGACAATACTTAAATATCACACATAAAATTAGTAGAAACAAATAGATCAATTAAGTAATAAAAAGTAGATTTTTCTCTAGAAATCAAACGTTCTATTCACTATTCTATTAATTTTTCTTTGACATTTACACTACCTGAAAACCAAATAATTCTTTCCTACAATCTACTTCAAAGATACGATCTGGGAGTATAGCTTGTAACTCACCCTCAGAAATAACAAACTGGTCATTCACTACCGAAACAAATTTTGACTTAGCCAAACTGGTTGTTCTCAAAATTGTCATATCATATTCACCATCACCAATTTCTTGAACCCTGCAGACGAACGAATATTGTGGCGTCATTCTAGCAGCTCCAACGGTATTGATCAAAACAAACATAGTTGCTGAAAAATCAATGATTTTTTAGTTCTTCGTCCTGTTTCTTATTAAAACGAAATGAAAGACTTATTGAAACGACTTAAAATTCTGAAGAATCTTCATCTTCAGATTTCTCCATCAGTATAACGTTTCCTTCTTTCTCGTCATCAAATTCTTGTTTTCTTCCATATATGAAATCAAACGGCATCATATCATTATTAACAAACAATTTTCATACCTAAAAAATAATATGTAGGTGCATCACATGGTATTATTTTTTTTAAATGTTAGTTGTTAATTTGACATAAAACAGTAAACTTCACTGATGGGACAGAACATAACCGCATTTCTATATTTCAAATTGCTACCATCAAATAATAAATTATTCCAATTACATAAAAATACAGGCTTAATTAACATTAGAAGCCTGTTCCCAATTACCTTGCAGTGAAAATTTTCAAAGGCAATAAAGAACACTAACCTGTTCCTCAAGATGAAATCCAGAAACGAAAACTGAAATTTCCTCCTAATCGTTATAGCCTACATATCTGAGAAATATATAACTCGGAAACTTAGCTTGTATATAACCTTCATAGAGAACGAATAATGAAACTTAAGAAAATTTTCACTTTTCTGAAGACGGTTGCAATTAAAGGTAACACACTTTACCAAATAACATTGAAAAAAGTAGGAAAAGTGTTTATATTCTTCCTCTAAAGTGTATTAACCAAAGTACTTGCTTTTCAGTTCGTTAAGACCACACCAGTGCACTCTGTAGTCACCGTTCCCGATTACTACTTGTTCCCAATTCCCCCGCCTCACCTTACATGATTTTAAAAAGTTGAATATTAACAAAGCAGTCTAAGCCGCATTAACTTGTATAATTGGCCACATATGATTTATGAAATTTGATAAAACAGCTGCTTATGAATCTAAACATTTTTAAACTAAACATATCATTCTCGCGTGATCGATATAATTAGAACAAAGTTATCAGCATCGAACATTATATAATCGTACATTAAAATTCTTGAATAGAATTTCGGTGTTTAATACCAAAATTTTAAATTTCTTGCATAGGCAGTCCGAGAATTATTTAATTTTTTATTCTATACAAAGAAGGATTTCCCAAAGAATTTTTTTTTTAAACACAGACCAGATCTACCAGAGATTTAATGCTTTGTCGAAAACAATATAAGGTACAATAGCTATTGATTCGAACTATAAATTTCAAAAGCATTTATCATCACAATATATTATATCCTTAATTAAAATAGCCATTAAAAATATTTAAAAATTAATGCTAAAATGGTTTCATGAAATATCCATTTCACGTGCATTATATTCTTATTTAATGCTTTTATAATAGAGAATGTAATGTAAATATAAGACTAATTACTTTTCACAGAATGCCAAGAAACTAAGAAAAAAAAGCATGTAGGTTTTTATATAAGCACTTTTGTTTTAAACAAATTACGGACGATACATTATATTTAATTTATTTTATTGAACTGCACAAAATAATAATGACAAACAACTGGGGTAACATAGTGCAAAACAGAAAAAAATCTAGCACGCAAGCTGATATTAAATTTTCCAGATAATAATTATACTTTCATTATTAACATAACTTTTAAATTTTAAATAAGACCAAGAAATTCAATATTGTTAGCTTAGTTAAAAAACATTCATATACTAGTTTTGTTTTCCATTTTGAGTAAAATTGTTTAGCAAATTAAAATGTTTTTTCTTTGGAACTACAGCGATGTATCTAAGAAATAAATTTTAGATATTAACTCTACTATTTCTGTTCCCATTGTTCTCCAATCTTGATTTCTTCTGGGACATATCTCCTTCTTTTATTTGCGTTAATAATTGGATATTAACTTCGTCTTGCATATCGCTAGAAAGATTATTGACTTAAATTTATGTGTTAGTGGAAGGAATTTGCTGATAAATTTTAAGGCATGCATCGCATTTTATTACGATCTCTGTTGATTACTTTACACAAGGGAACTTTCTATGCAACAACCCACTAAAATTAAATGGGATCAGCATGAAGGCAAGGATGCGTACTTACGTCTATGTCCAATCCTGGAGCTGGAAAAGCCATGTATTGTGGGGATAGACTCGGAAAGAACCTAAAAAATTCCACGTGGTCTTTGTACCACTTCACTGAATACAACTTTTCTTTTCCAAGGTCGTAGAAGCAAGTGAGAATAGCTGAGTCGCCTGGAACCACCAGAGAAGGCACCTCAAAACGGGTGATTTTGAGTCCGATGCTGATGATAGGAAAAACTGTGGAAAGATTATTAGTGTGCTGTTAGATTTCTAAAAGGTACAAATTTTATTTGCTAAATATTAATTGTATGCAATTTCCTTTACATAAATGTTTTAAGTCTCATATGAATGACAAAATGTTATACTTTTAACAAAATAACTACATTAAGTACTAGATTGCACTTCAGATATTAAAATTTCTGAAAAGGGCAAAAGCTATTAAGTTTGATTTCTTTCATCTTTTAATGAATTGTTGATTGGAAAAACCACATGAGACCATTATTTTCAAAATTGATCTCATGCTGTTTTCACATTCTAAAGGAGCATTTGCATAATAAGTGAAGAATTACAAGAGTCAAGTAAATTCATATTACAGGTACATAAAATCTACCAGATAAAAACAATTAATCATCGATTCTAAAAAAAATCAATAAACATTTTTAAAGCTCCCAGAAGTTTAGTATTATTGACTCATGTGATTTCTGCAATCAACGATTTAAATATAATCCAGCAGCCAATCAGATACATAAGAATCAATATTTGTTTATATTAATGATATAAACATTTTTTATATCAATGATATGAAAATTATACACTTACGAAAACAAATTCATGGCGGGAATGTTTCAAATTCTTTTGATCGTATGTTATTAAAATTTCTATAATTGGCCTTCGATATTAGCTTTTCAATTCGTTTTCGTTTATCTTTAAAAGCATTATCGAATGATCTTATGAGGAACCTTTTGAACAGAAAAGTACGCTTGCAAAGAATTTTATTTCTTTGAAATAAATATAGTATATGAACGCCTACAGAAATTCCAAAATTTTCCTTTTATAGGTATAAATATCTGAATTATGTTTAGTTTTATAGCAGGGAAATTACATATCTTTAAAAATCTGAATCTGAGCAGAATTATAAACCCTTGTTAGTGAAAATGTGTTACTTATACTAAAGATCGTTTCTTTCACTAACTAAATGCTATTGTACTTCCGTTGAATTAAAAAGTAAAAACAATTTAGTAAAAAGAAAATAGAGTTGCATAAGCAATAACTTTATCGCACTTTTCGCTGAAAAATTGAAACTTATTTAAATTAGTAATTTTAGTGAAAACATTTCTATTCGATTATTATCATATTGTGATAAAATGTATATAAATGGTGACTATCTGTCACAGTTTAGTATTAACGCATTTCTTTCGATTTTTAATACTTAAAATTTGTTCAGAACTGCTGTGATTGGATGAAAACCACGAAATGTAAAATTTCTGAACAAACTAAAGTTCGACCTAACTAATCACCTAAAAAATCTGAATTAAAGTTATCAGATACTCAAGGGCCTTGATAATATCCAGCACAAACGAAATTTCAAGAATCAGTTTCAGCAATGCAGTTTCTCCATTGTTGTTCTTGTAAATATACTTTCAATAAATGGCTTCAATAATTTTGACTTAAAAAATTTTACATTTCATCGATTCTTTTCGTTAAACATTTCAAAAATAATTAAATACACGTATTTTTATTTAAATATTAAATATTTGCATTTTCAATATGAAAGACCTTTTGTAATTACAAAGAAATACAAAGTTTTGCTTAAATCATTTAAATTATGAAAATAGTGCAGCTTAAATTGAAATTTAAACATTATAATTTAAATGTTGAGAAAAAAGCCTGTATTTTTTTAAGAATATATATTCGTGGTCATTGGCTTACTATACTGAAAAGCTGAAGATAGTATTAAGTATTTTTTCAAAAAGTATTATTTTAAATTTATGAAGAAAATTCATTTCTTTTCCAGAAGTACAGTGCATGTAAAAATCTTATGCTAGTTTATTTAAAATGTGATATCGAATATTTATTTTTTTAGGAATGTTCTTAATATTAAATTTCAATCAAGCAATAATTGGGTGTTCGGAAAGACTCCGCCGTTTTCCTATAGCCTGCACTGATTACTATAGGGAAGCTGAATTGTTTCTATCAATTTTTTAAGTTAGACAATTTTTTGAAAGGTGGTGCTTTCGCCAGTCATTTTTTCTTTTAAACATCAGCGTTGGGTTAATTATGCTTGTTTGCGTCTATGCAAACATGGAGAACTAAAAAATACATTATAGACATTTAATGCTTTTTTACTACTATAAGGGCAAAAATACTTTACAAGCCGCTTAAAATGTATTTATTGTTTGTGGAGACAATGTTGTAAGTGGCGTACAGCATCGTAATAGTCCTACCGGAGTGTTGCCATATTTAAAAGCGAAATTCGCGCCCTTTGTATGTCACAAATCATTTGCGCCCTAGCACAAGTATAAAAATGGTTGAATTAGAAACTTCGAGTCACTCTGCTATTTCAAGAGTTGTAATACTGCGATAATTTGTGATTAGAGCTGCAAAAAGCACCATGAGCAGTTTTTTCACAGATAAGGCAGGGACTTTCTATGACAATAGGGTCATGGAACTTCTCAAAAGATGGCAAATCATTGTCAAATGAAATGGTGCATATGCTATTGCTTCATTGTTAGTACAAAACAAGATAACTACTTCGGGTGCTAACAACATTGTTAGTAACCCAAAATCGGAGGAAACTTTTATGTTTTCTTAAGAAAACACGAATTATCAAAATTATATATGCATTGACTTATTAAGCTTCATTAAATATTAATTAAAATTTATTAAATACTTATTTTAAAATTAGGATACTGTAAAAGATTTCTTGAATAGTTCAAGACGTTATTGCGCTTAAATTTCAGAATAAGTAAAATACTTTCGTAAAAATTTTAGAAATAAATTGCTTTATTTTATACAGTTGGCAATTAAAAAGAATATATTTTCCTATTACCTCCACGTATAATTCTTAAATATAACAATAATTTAAAATAATTAAAAATTATGTTTTTTTTTGTGCTGTATAAAGAAATAAAATTTAGTTTACTTACTTATGAACCAAATCGCTTCTCCTAACATTAGGAATAGAGCATGTAAAATGGAAATTCCAAAAATATCCGTTTCTTCTTCATAAACAGTTCAGCATGTCACAAATGTCTGTTCTTGGATTGCGGTATCCCAATTAACTGTTCTGAAATATAGTGAAAGCATTTAATAAGTTTCATTGTAGTTGTAATATTTTCAATGGATAAATAAAATATCAGAAACTGCTTAAGTCAATTTATCCATTTTTTTAATATACATGTCACAATGAAATAAACGAATACATTTTTTTTAGAATTTTTAATAATATGAAACAACGGAAGCATTGCCTTGCGCCATGAAATTTACATTTATATTACTTTCCATTAGAATACAACATTTGCTTGAGAGTATATATTTAAATATGCACGAATTTTATTATTTGGATTGCTTTTCTCATGATTTGTAAGTCCTTTTCACTAGTTGCAGCATCGAAATTTAGCTAAAGTCATAAGTCATTCATATTAATAAATACGATATTTCAATTCTTTCAGCTTTCATTTTTCAACATTAATAGACAAATTTAGATTATTTTTTCTTTTAAACATATGTCAAACAATAATCGTTTCATTTAAATCATGTTTGAAAAAAATGCAAGGTGTCCGACAAATATCTTTAGTATTCTAAACATTATAACAAATGTATGAAAAGATGAAATGAAATACAGTTTGTGTCAAAAGAATGAAGAAGTCTAAAAGTATTTATTATTATTTTTTACAGTACCTTCAATGTAGCTGTATGTGAGCTCCTATAGTAACACGGAGAATGATCAGTCTTCACTCGATTTCAGGTCAAGTATTTTTTTTTATCATTTGCGATTTAACAGTGAGGACTGCTAATTTTATCCTTTCCTTCAGAACGAAAATATCAGACACAGGTGTTTTATAAGCAATATCTTTCACATAGCCCGACTAGAAGAATACAGTGGAGTTACGTCGGACGATCGCGGAGTCGAAAGTATTGGTCCTCGACAATCGTTAGGTTAACACTATCAAGTAATTAACGTACAGGACATGTCCTGTGAGGTGGAGCACTGTCCTGCTGAAATAAAATATTTAGCTGTAAATTTTCCAATTCTAGAATAACGTGCGACTCAAGAGGATCCTGGCACACATCACCATTAATCCAGGCATCAAGTATGTGTCTTTCTCGTTCAAGTTCCACTGAAATGTATGGATTTTTAGAACTCCATATCCTAAAGTTATGACGATGAAACTTTCTAGACATATGGAATGTGCTCACCTAGAGCTACATTGAGGGTGCTGTAAAATAGCTGTTAGATTCCTTCATTCTTTTCCCTCAAACTGCATTCCATTTCACCTTTTTCTATTTTTCGCATTATTGTTTATAATAAAAAAGATGTTTCTCGGGCATCATGCACAATTTATTCAAAAGATGCTTGGATCTATTGACACTACCCGTATCATATATTATGATTCAATATTGTTTAAGAGATGTTTGATGTTATAATCTGATAATACTCACACTGAAATTCATACCAATACTTTTGAAATAAAAAAAAATTGCCTTCTCCTAATAAACTAGAACATCACCTCATTTAGGTTATTTAAAATTTAAAGATATTTTAATTTTTTCTATGATTAATCTGTAAGTTTTGTAAATAGTTTACGGTAAGCAAATAATCCATATTATGTACTTTCCCAAGGTTTCAATTAAATTATAAGTCAGCCGTCCGTGTTGAAATAGAGGACAAAATAAAATTATCAAACAATGCAGAAAATGTTAAAGAATATTATTATTTATTAATATTGTAAACAATATATTTTTAAACATAACGTCATACCAAGAAGCCTTCTAAGTACTCTAATCGTTTAATCTATGATAATGAAGAATTGTGATAACTGCTTTCATAAAAGATTTGTAGAAGAAATATTTTTGGCAGACTTGTGCACACATTTTCCTCGTTAATGTTAAAGAAATCTTTTCATTTTAGCTGAACATTTTTTGTAGTATACATAACATAATCTTCTATAAATGACGGATTGATAATTTCATATAAGATTCCGAAAAAAAACTTGTTTATTAGCATTACTTTAAAAAGTTTTTCACTTAAGAAGAAACAAATACTAATTATTGTAAATAATGATTTTAGTAATTTTTACACATAACATAACAACATATGCCTGTAATTATGTCCTTTAAGGTTATTAAAGATTTTAGTTGCAGAAGCATAGATTACTAAAATACCGTAAAACGGGGTTATTTCGGCACTCGTCAATACTTTGCACCAGTGCAAAATTTGTATGAAAAGTGAAATAGATATAATTGATTAGGGGCACGGGATTGAGATTTTTTCTAGCTTCTTTGGAACACTGTCTAGTGTATTTCATTCCTTAAACATATATAACTATCATTCACGAGGTTCCAGAAGGAAAGGACAATGAGGCAATTTTTCAGCGAAAATTTTAGGGTTGTAAATTCTGTCTCTGGTGAGGAAAGTATGATATTTCTGAAGCAAGTGCATTTAAATGTGAAAGACAATAATCCTAGCTTTCTTTTTGTTGCTTTGAATGCCAATTATGTTTGTTAGTTCAGTTGTAATTAATTTTTTTCTGACCTAGCATAACTTTGCACCGAAAAAGAGGGATTCTTTGTACCATGGAAATTTGTGATAAACAAGAACTACAGTTATTTTAATTCATTTTTGTATTTAATAATAATATAAACAATGTTTTCTTAATCCTCAGATATGCCCAGAGTATATAAAAGGAAGTTAGGGACTTGTAAGTATATGGAGTTCTCTCCAGAGAAGAACTTGATTTAACACGATTTCACAAGTTTATGGTATTTTTAAGGAGACAAAAGCTTTTTAGGTACCCCAAGTTAACAGTCTGTTACAAAAAAAAAGTTAATTCATATAACTAAACATGAAAATTTCCTAGTTTTCTCCAATGAGAAGGAAAAGACCTTTGCAACGTGTAGTCCAATTCAGTGACTTCGATTTTCCTGTCAATAGTATAGATCCTAAAATGATATTAAACGTTTATCTTATTAAGGTTCTGCGGTACTAGATCACGGTAATAACACACCCATCAATAATTGGATAAAAGGATTTTTAAAACGCCATCCTGATTTTACCGAATGCAATGACGTAAAATTGTTAATTATAATCAGTCATTTAAGAAAACTGTTTTTCTTGTATATTTCCACCCAGGCTTTTAATAAATATATCTAGAATTGCATCTAGAGAATTTGTATTTATAAAAATACTGAAAAAAATTAACCAGTGCAAAGTATATCCACCTATGAGGTAACTTTGCACTAAAATTTTGAAAAATCATAATTTATTAATAAATAGTTGAATGATACAAATTTTGCTGCAGAACGTTTCTCTAATAATCTCTCAAAGAGGAAAAAATTAGAAAACCCTTTCTTTTAGAGAAATACATGTAACTAATGGCGATATTCTGTCGGAAGTCATGAAAATCGGTGCACAGTTATCGCCTTTTACGGTAACTAATAATATTTACACAGCTGAAATTGCTAATTGAAACATCGACATCATATTCGTGGTAGTTTCTGACATAAATAAAAAGTATTATATCATAATTTCCTTATGCTAGAGAAAAATATCCAAGCTAACATAGCTCTAAAATTTTGCAGGTTTTTATGATACCAAGAACTACGTGGAATATATTTTTTTTAATTTCTGAAACGCCATTTTTTTCATTTACTCAGGAGTTGAAAAAAAGATTAAATAACACCCCTAAACATGAAAAAGTAGGAAAATGAACATCATTATTTAAACAAATGTGTTCCAGAAATTTCTTCTGTCTCATTACGTCTCTAAAATTATTATTCTTACGACTTAATTATAGGAATAAGCTGGAAAGCTTTGATCTCCAGTTTCTGTGCATAAATTACGACACAAATGCTCAGGTTTTCATCTAAGGTGAAAATGTAGTATCTGTTGAAACAGGATTGCGAAGTTTCGTTTAACAAGATTTACTTAATAAGCCTAACTTATTAATTATTCAAAAGCTGATTTAAGCAGGTTTAATCCATTACTAAGAGATAAGAACTTCTCGGTATAAATAGCTCCGAAATCCTCTTTGATTAGCCATGCTTCTGTAATACATAAAAATCAGATATTCTTTTACTTTGAAACGTTGAAAGATTCGATTCTCATGAATCCATATGGGTCTAACAGTTAATAGAATTAAATATCACATACGCATGGAATTGTAAATTTGTTTCACAGCTGTGAAGGTAATTAAAGATTAATGATAGTGTTAATGCAATTAATTATACCTAATCTTTTATTAATTTTGAGACGAATCTGTGCATTAGCATATGGCATATAAATATAGCTAAAACGTTACAAAGGAACCTTTTTACTGTAAGTACTTAATGTTTTTAATCAATTAATTCAGAAATACGATTAAATTAATAGAGCATTATATTTTATAATATATTAAGTAATATCTGAAATTATATTATACAGTAGAGTTTAGTATGAGAGATAAGAGATGTTCCAAAGAGGTATTTTACTTGAAATCGACAGTACCCACGTTCCTTTAATTTTTTATTAATATATTCACTAATATGAGACAATATTCATTTGTTTATGGAATACAACTGAAACATACGGAATATTCAGCTCATGCAGAAAAGGATTTTGTATGGTTTACATAAATGAATTTCGAAATATGCATAATTATATATAACTTATTTTCTTACTTGAATTACAGTTAAAAAGGAATTTTCTGACAGAGGTGACAAAATTTGGTAAAAATATGCAATCCGAATGAATGTATGAAAATATTTTTTTCACTCTTTTCAATGCTTCATCATCTTGAGGTGAGAAGATTATAATTAAACTTTTAGTCTGAACTTCTAAGTAAAACAATTTCAGTTTTACGCTAAGGAACGGTTTAATTAAATTTAAATCAGCATCAAAAGTTAATTATTGTAGGTCTCTGGATTGAGACAGAACTCATTAAGGAATTCTGATTTTCTATTCCATACAGATTTCAACAACGCTAGATGATTATAAGGGTAACAAAAATAATTAAGAAACAGCATTTTCGTGAATTATAAATTACAGTGAGGAACGAAACATAGTTTAAATGATATTATAGATGAATAATTTTTTTTTTAGATTCTCTATTTTGTTATAGTGTATATATCAAATTAACCAAGTTTATTTAAAATAAGCAATACACTTCATTCTTGAAAAATGTAAAGTTTTCAAGAGATAAGAGCATTTTCTTTTGTCGTTTATTTTATTTATATATTGATTAAAATTAATCCTTCTCTATTTTGAGTATGGCTTCAAATTAATGAATGCCTTTGTGGAGAAAATACTTTTATTAGAACATTTATATATATATTTTAAGTTTCCAAGTGTTATCTAGTATTCTAAAAAATTGCTCAAACTTAATTATTGTTTAAATTTAAAGTATTGGTTTAACCATGAAAATCATCAACAGGGTAGTATTGTTTCCAAATCACGTTGACATTTGGAATAGAGAAAGATGAGAAACAAATTTGATAAAAGATTTGCCAGCAATTATTTTTACTCTCATATTCGTTCTGAAATTTATTGCATTTGAATTAATATGTTTTGCAATTTTTTCATTTTTATTTAATGCAACAATTATATTATTTCATAAAACTTCTACTTCCGTGCTTCCACAAGAAAATTAGAATGGTGCATTCCAAATAAAGATTAGGGTGGGCCGAAAAAGTCGAAGTTTCTTAGATCTTTTAGTGGTAGTGCGGAAGAGTTGCGAACTCCCATCATTAAAAAGTGTGCAAAATCTTATAACTCTGAATTGATATTTTCTGTCGCCTCAATGGGCAGAAAGTTGATAAAATTGAACTAAAGACTTCAAAATTCAAAAATTAATAAAAAATCACAGATTTCGTTGATAGGTTTGAGGTAGTGCTTAAAAGTTACTATTTATCAACAACAACATCTTTACAAAATTTTAGAATTATAAGTTAATATCTTCTGCCGCCTCAACGGCGCTGAATTCTGGAAATTTAGGGCGCATTTTTAAAAAAATACACGTTTTAAATTACCTCATTATAATGCGAATGAAAACTTTATTCAACCTTTGAAACATAACGCCACTCCATGCCCCTGCAACTATAATTATAAGGTTATTTAAGCAGTGTCGCGGTCATGAAGTGGAAAAAAATCACAACATCCGAGGGGGTGACCTCTCTTAAAACTTGTCAATTCTCTATACCGCTGCCTAATTAAAAACGCAACAAGTTTACAAATGTTTACAGGAGCATTAGGAAGGATTGCTATTGTGCTATACATTAGAAAAATATTTTGGTAACACAGAGTAAAATAAAACTTTGAAAAACACAAAATTACACAGTTATACATGAAATAACGGGATAATAATAAACCTTTGAAACATACAAAATTACAAAAGCACTATTTTTTTTAATCTTTTATGGACTCAAATTGTGTAGCTCTGATAAATCCATCCCAGTTTTGCGGTCCAACTCTTATTCTCGAGGCTTCAGTGATGAGTTTCACAATTCTTTTAAATACCTTCGTGTGTGATGGAAATTTAATAAAGTCCCAGCCGTCCATTGGCACATCGTCGTGTATCATCTTCAGAAAACTGATATGTCTGAAAACTGTTGGCGGTGTGACATTAAAATCTTGCCAGTCAATGAGATATACGTAGTCAGTAGCTCGAAAGTTAACAACAGGAATAAAAACTCTACGAACACAATTTCATTCTGGGCAAATTTCAGAATTTATGAATATGTAACCAATGTACTATCGGTTGATTTCAGCAACCTTATTTTTCTGGGATGTGACGGCACAGTCTTGAACACTAGAGTGTTTAATGGTGCAATTAGCAGGTATGGATTGAAACTTCATCGACCAATTCAATGGATTATCTGCCTACTTCATTTCAACGAGTTGCCATTACGACACCTATTTGAGAGCAAGTCTTCTGGTTCCTCGTCTTTCACTGGAGACATTGGACGAAACCTGAAAGCATGCGAGAAGCTACCACTTGTTGTTTTTAATAGTATTGAATATGAATTGCCAGGCATTTACCCAACCAACCTGTGATCAGAAATACTTAGTAGACATTTGCACAGCCATTCTTCTGGTGTTGGTTCTTCAGATCTAGCGAAGCGTTAACCGCTCACGTTGAATTTGGCTCGCTGGCTAAAAACTGCAAATCGAATATTGAGGTTTTATATATCAACATCAAATCCATCAAATGAGTTGATAACTTTGGTTGTATTCATTCTAAGAGTTTACGTACCCTCATGGTTCCGAATTAAGTTTCATCATTTCATAAAGGATGGTGCTAGAAACTTGTGGCATTTCATCAGCTCATCTCGATACTTGCCAAAGAAGTATCGTTATATAATTGAACCAGTTATTTCTCGCAACGCTTACTTTGTGGCTCCAGAAAACATGATTTGTCTTTGTTAACTGATGAGAGATGCCATATTAGAACCCCTGCACTCGGCGAATTATCAAGGCAAGGGAAATTTTTCCAGATGGTAATTGTGTTCTTAGAGGCTTTATTCCTGCTGTTAACTTTCGAGCTACAGACTACGTAGATCTCATTGACTGGCAAGCTTGTGATGTCACACCGCCAACAGTTCTCAGACATATCAGTTCTCATGACCTTCTGAAGATGATACAGGACGGTGTGCTAGTGGACGGCTGGGACTTTATTAAATTTCCTTCACACACGCAAGCAGTTGAGAGAATTGTGAAACTCGTCACTGAAGCTTCCAGAAAAAGAGTTTGACCGCAGAACAGGGATGGATTTATCAGATCTACACTAGAATCCAGAAAACAAATGTCACAATTTTAGTCCAAAAAATATTACAAAAAATAGTACTTATGTAATTTTGTATGTTTCAAAAATTGAATAAAGTTTCTATTCGCATTATAATGAAAACGTGTATTTATTTAAATATTCGCCTTAAATTTCCAAAATTCAGCGCCGTTGAGACGGCAGAAGATATTAACCTATAATTCTAAAATTTTGTAAAGATGTTGTTGTTAATAAATAGTAACATTTATGCACTATTGCAAACCTATCAACGAAATTTGTGAATTTTTATTAATTTTGAATTTCGACCATTTTTAGTACAATTTTCTCAACTTTCTGCCCATTGAGGCGACAGCAGATATCAATTCAGAGTTATAATATTTTGCACACTTTTCAATGATGAGAGTTTGCAACTTTTCCGCACTACCGCATAAAAATCTAAGAAACTTCGACTCTTTCGGCCCGCCCTAATAAGGATTTTTGTATTGTTAGGATTATTTATTCATTTGTTTTTAGAAATAATAGTTAATTCTTTGCTTTATATTTTTTGGTATTATAATATTAATTCTAACATTTGAAATTTAAATTAATTTTTATTAGTTCTTAAGCTGTTGTTGTTAAGTTGTTGTTGACTTTGAGAGAGTAGTGTCTTATGTATGGGAGAAAAGAGAAGATGAGGACCTAAGTTTAATTGAGTCTCTAGCTAGTTGTTCTCACCATCTTTTGGAAAATAGGGCTTCGTTTTCCGCGATGAAGTGGATGAGTTTTCTGAATTTCACCCTAGAAATGTTGTTCTTCAGAACTCTTTTCCACCAAAGTGGATCTAGGTGAGCTGAATTTTTTGTTTGGTGGTATGAGGTTGTAAACAGGCAGCTTACAGCATAGCGTAGGCGGTTTCCCAGGTCTCCGCAGCCACAAGAATCGCTGTTTCTGATGTTGAATTGTTTAAGGTATGTCGGGAATGGACCGTGGCCCGTTACGAACATTATTTAGGGCCTTTGACAAGGAGAAGGGTTATCTTGACTTTGGGCAAAACGTTGTAAACACTCCTGCCTATTTCTCCATTGTCCCATTTTGTTTACCAGCGGTTGATGGTCTCTTTTTGTAGTAGACTCTTGTTATGACTTCTTGGCGCTGTGATGTATGTGTAGGTTCTCTCCTGTGTTGCCTTCTTGGCTAGTTCGTCCGCCGCTTCATTACCGCTCTATCTGACGTGAGCGCTGATCCATCCAAGTTTCATGTTTGTAGATTTCAGTAA
>BGPR01006278.1:56538-82179 GCA_013235015.1 Araneus ventricosus | reverse complement strand
TAACACACTTTAACAAGCAGCAAACTAATAAAAACACAACTACAATAGAGACTTCAGAGCCTTACAATAAATTCGCAGTTCGTTGCAAATTACAATAGAAGAGAAATAACCTCTCAAAGACACTGAATATGATGATAACGTACCGTTTGCCAATAAATCTGATAGCTAAATGACGTAAAAGTCACGGGAGTACTGTCAGCTGATCACTTGCTCAAACCTTTTCGCTAATATGCATAATATTTGTTGTGAATATAAAACATTTGTAATATGGAAATCTTCAGCGGCAAAATAAAAGCAAATGCTACATTTATTAAATGCAACTTTTAAGCCTTAACAGAATATATGAATAAGTTTCAGTTTTGTTTTAATAAGTAAAAATATCGATACATACGTAGTACTTACATTATGATTATTAATAATAAAGATTTATCTAATAATTCATTTTACAATGCGATTCTATTTAACAACTATTCATCTATTTAGTAATACACAAGAAATATTCTCAAAACCTTTTATGCCATTAATTTAATCTACCGAAACCCAGTTTAATTTTATAAAATAGTTCCCAATAATTCATCTGGCAATAACTTTATCGAAAAGAAAAGATTTATTTATTTTTAATGGCAACATAAAATTTCGTGTCTCTTATTGTTGTGTCTGTGTAATATTTTGAAGTTTCCTTGTAAACATTGGTCAGAACGTTTGTATCCAAAGTTAAGTAGTTTTGTGGAGAACCTGAAAAGACAAGTTATTTTCCATTTATTTTTTGTAGAGAGTTAGTATTTCATTTTGATTTTTAATTTATTCTGCTACTATTTCGTGCCAACATGTAGTATAATCGATTTTCTCTTATTAAAGAAAACACTTGCAATACCAAGTTTTTATCCACAAATTAAGTAACGTAGTTGTTTCAAAGCCAAACACGATAATATTCTTTGCTACTCTTAAGTAAAATAAGAGGTTTCAAGTTGGCCATGAATTTCTGTAAAATTGAAGTAAAATCATGAACGTTTTGGAAGCTAGTTTGACCAAACAGATAAGGGGTGTAGTGGAGCTGGAACGCCGTTCCGGCACTGCACTTTCCACGGGAAATAAATAAGAAAAAATTATGAAAATGTCCTTAACCCTGGAATGATAACGTTGAGTCAAGTTGACTCCTCCTCTAACTCAAACTTTGATTTTGCCACTGCTAGAAAAGATTTCCCTTTCTTCCAGATATGCCCTCTGCCGACCTTGATCCATTAGAGGATCAAATGCCGAGCGTGTAGGATTTACCGTTTTCAGCTCAGAATGTGAATTTTAAAATTCAGTGAGTCAAATTGTCTCACATTGGCAATAGAGGATGCATAATCAATTTGGCTCCAGTTGCCAATCACTGCCTCAGTGAAGATGTTGGAATGACTCCACGTTGCCATTTAGCTCTATGGGAGTGAACTTATTTTGACTCCATGTTTCCATTCTTTATCCTGCGAATCTTTGATGGCATTTAATCATATTTTATATTCGCTTTTTTAAACTTTTTTACCAAATTTTTAAAATACATGTTATTGAAAATGTTAATTTTCTGTCAGAAAAAATGAGATGCGAGATCTTTACTATCAGAAGAATTATGTTAAGATTCCAATTCAGATCTTCTTTGTAATTAGGTGACCCCTTCTCTGCTGTCTCCTAATTATAGTAAAGAAGAGATCATCTAAGGCCCGAATCACAGGTGCGAGTCAAAGCGTGTGATCAGTAGCGAACATGTTAATGTTTATGAAGGTTGCTTTCTGCCTACATAAAAAAGAGTGCAATTTAGTGTTTATACTATTTAAAGAATAATAATTTGGTATTTAGTTATATTTATTATATGTTTGTTTTTGTTTCATATAAATATTTTAAACTTTCTTTGCTTTCAAAAGTGTTTTTTTTATTTAAAAATATAAATTATATACTTGATTTAGTTTTAAATATCTATGCATTTGTCTTATACATAATTGTGTATCTTACAGTTGTTTTTGCTCTAAAATTACTAATGCAGTCTCTCTTCTGTTTTAAATATACATATTGAAATATTACACCTACTTTTATTTTAAATTTAAAGTTTACATTTTCTTTTATTTTGTAAGTGATCAGCTACCCATCACTGTTGTAACCTATTATTTTATAGCCTGAGAAATTTATTCTTTGAGCTCTTTTTCATTTTTAAACTTTAAAAAGTCGCAATACTTAATATGTACTCAAATTTGTATTGGGTCATTCCATGTCAAGTGATCTAGAGCTGGTTGCTTGACCATTTTATAATCAAATGATTTTTTGTATGTTGATTCCTACATAATTAGAGAGTCCAAAAAGACTAATTTTAATTTTTTATCTTTTTCTGAATTCGGATGGCAGCCATGTTTGTTTTACAAAACGTTCTGATTTTTGCGTTTGTAGGGGTTTGTGTTAACTTATATTACTCGGAACTGGTGAACCCAAGGTTGATGAAAAAAAACCCGGTTGATTCAGGAAGAAACAGCCTTTATTATCTCCAGCACACATTTAAGAAAAATTGTATCCCAAATAGCAAAAATCGGCTTAGAAGTTTGACTTTAAACATGACAATTTTTCAATTTTTGAATCCATATAATTCCCAAAAGGAATCTATTCTCCATATTACTTTTTTGAGGATGTGTAGCTACCTTAATGTACTGTATTTACCAAAAATTTCAACCCTGAGATTTGCTTCTTTTAAGAGCTACGGGCTTTCAAAATACGAAAATTTCAAAAAAATCCAAATTTTGACACCTTGTATCTTTGTTGGGGCAAAGTTTAAAAATCTGAATTTTTTACAGATAAACCCTCTATAGTGTATTATATTGCTGTAAAAATTTCATGTTTGATATTTATCTACAAGTCAAGTTAGAGGACTTTAAAAATCCCATAAAAAACATATTTTTTGCCAAAAATGACGGAGCATAAATTTGATTAAGTACTATTTTTATCATTAATAAATTATAATATGATATAACTACTATTACCTATTACATATAAACTTACTTTTTTTACATGAAGTAGCTTGAGCACACTTTAAATGCATAATGAAGTTGAAAAATTTGAATATGTTTCATGGTCAATTTAGGGTCCACAGTATAATTGAGGCTTCTCTGTTCACTTATTTTATAACACAGTTTTTACTATGGTTACCATTGTTAAAACACTTTAAAACTTCAAATAAAAGTATCGATATATTATTTACAACTAACACATCACAAAAGTATCGATATATTATACAAGCGAGTCAGGTTTATCATTCTACCTTGATTTGCATTCATAAAGAAGTTTTGATATTTCTTGACTTAGTTTTGTGTCCTTCCAGTAGTTGTTGTAGTTCTAAGGCACTTAGTTTCCTTAAAACATTGTTCATAGGCACCCAAATCTAGTCTTTCTCCTTTTTCTTAAAAGCCGTCCTTGGACCGGCGGGGTTGATAAAATGTTACAAGCACATCTTTATTTATATCACTAATGTCATTCCCCTCTGCCAGCCACCATTCACTATCATATATGCATGCAATAGAATCTCTCATGTGAAATGTTATTTGTGCAGCTTTTTTAGTGGAATGAATTTCATATTCCATAGCTTGTGAAGTAATGAAGCACTTCAAGTTACTCTCTGACACAGGAACAAAACAATGGGAACTCCTTGTACCAGTAATTGCCACAGAGTTTTCAAATCGGTCAAGAAGTTTATTGTTATGATGTTGAATGATTTCTTCATCTTTTATGTAAGTGAAGATGATTCCTTTTAAATGTTCATGACAAAATTCAAACATTTCTGCTGGTGTCAATAATTGGTTAGAGTACGGTCGCTGGAGACTTGTTTTGGTTTGTTGAAGTCTATCACAATAGTTTGTGAACAGGTCTGAACATCCACACATTTTGTTGAATAAGTATATTAGGCCTACAGCATTTTAAGAGATTATCTTATAAATAGAAACATGACATAATATAATGTTATAACTTAACAGAATAAATACGAAGTAAAATTAATACACCAAATGGTGCATTAATTGAAAATATAAATGCCATAAGAATTAATTTGAACTGTAATTTTAATTACAAATATTACTTGAGGTCATATTATAATTTATTGATGATAGAGAAGCCTCAATTATACTGTGGAGCCTAAAGTGGCCATGAAACATTCAAATTTTTCAACTTCATTATACATTTAAAGTGTGCACAAGCTACTTCATGTAAAAAAATAAGTTTATATGTAATAGGTAATAGTAGTTATATCATATTATAATTTATTAATGATAAAAATAGTACTTAGTCAAATTTATGCTCCGTCATTTTTGGCAAAAAATACGTTTTTTATGGGATTTTTTAAAGTCCTCTAACTTGACTTGTAGATAAATATCAAACATGAAATTTTTACAGCGATATAATACACTATAGAGGGTTTATCTGTAAAAATTTCAGATTTTTAAACTTCGCCCCAACAAAGATATGAGTTGTCAAAATTTGGATTTTTTTGAAATTTTCGGAATTTGAAAGCCCGTAGCTCTTAAAAGAAGCAAATCTCAGGGTTGAAATTTTTTGTAAATATAGTGCATTAAGGTAGATACACATCCCCAAAAAAGTAATATGGAGAATAGATTCCTTTTGGGATTTATATGCCTTCAAAAATTGAAAATTTGTCATTTTTAAAGTCGAACTTCTAAGCTGATTTTTGCTATTTGAGATACAGTTTTCCTTAAATGTGTGCTGGAGATAATAAAGTCTGTATCTTCCTGAATAAACCGGTTTTTGTTTCATCAACCTCGGGTTCACCAGTTTCAAGTAATATAAGTTAACGCAAACCCCTACAAATGCAAAAATCAGCACGTTTTGTAAAACAAAAATGGCTGCCATTGGAATTCAGAAAAAGATAAAAAATTAAAATTAGTCTTTTTGGACTCTCTAATTATGTAGGAATGTACATACAAAAAATCATTTGATCATAAAATGGTCAAGCAACCAATTATTTTTTTTCTGGATCACTTGACATGGAATGACCCTATTTTAATAAATTATAATTCATAAAATGCGGCAGTGCTTCAAAATGGATTTATCTTCTAGCCAGAGTCAAATTGACTCAACGATACCAATGACGGGATACTGCTGTAACTTTACCATTCCAGGCTTAAAACAGCGTGATTTTTGTCACCCAGGTTAGGGCGTTCCAGTACTGCTATTTTGTGAGTACACCGCTGAAACAGATGGTTATTTCATTGTTGTGGCACAGATAAAGTTCAAAATAGAAATATTTTACATCGTTCTAAAAATATGAAAGTAATCAAATTTAATAAAATTCCATTGACACTCTTTCAGATTTGATGAGTTTAATATCAAATCCTTGTAACGAAATTGTCTTGTGGGTGTGCGTGAATGCAATCCAATAAGCAGGATTTAAAGAAAATAAAGCTCTTTATTTTACAAATATCCCAAGCAAAGAAACGTAGCACAAGTATTAACACAGCACTAGTAAAAATTCACAACAGAGACTACCAATAAATCTTAACATAGCGCTCAAAGGTTTCTTGTTAGCTCACCAGCTTGTTTGCTGATCAAATTCCAACTGACTGTTCTTGGCTTGAGAGCTTGCCTTTATACTTTTCAACAGGAAGTGACTTCATTATGTAGGAAGTGGCATAATCTCTAGAAAGTTCATGAAAGCAGTAGAAATAGGTTGAAAGTTCGAGGTCCTTCTAGAAAATTCCTTTTGTCGCCAAATTTATTGCCAACACCCCAAGTTTGTCACCAATATTAGCATCTCAGGGAAGCGACTTTATAGCTTTGTAACAATATGATAACAATCTGCAAAATCTTTTCATCTCCTTACAAATAAAACTTGCAAAATAGCGAATTTTCTTTATAGTAACAAAGGTATATTAGCTTTATGATTTTGAAATAAAATGTCCTATGAATAATGTTTTGTATATTATTCAGGGATGAGATTCTTCCGCTTTTTTGTTATTTTGGAGAAATTCCGTTTTTTTTTTTTTTTTTTTTTTTTTTTTTAAATCTTTTTCTCTCTCTCAAATTCTGTTTCCTCCGATTTCGATTTTTCCCTGCATAAATTTGCTTTTTCTTCCGAAAATTCTGCTTTACACAAAGAAAAGAAACCTTCTTATAGGGTTGTTGATTTTTTGATTTTTTCAAAAAAAAATCCATTTATTTGATTTAAATCGATTTTTTTGATTTAAATCAAGATTTTTTGATTTTAATGATTTTTAAAACTATATATATATATTTAACATTTGTATATTAGACAATGAGCTTACAGTCATAGAATTATATATATATATATATCAACATACCAGTCATTAATCTGTACTTTAAAAAAAAAAACAAATAAAAAATTTGATTCAAAAATGTAACAACTATTTAAAAATATTTGTGAACTAAAATATAACAATAATATACTTTTGAAATATAAGACAATTACTTATTAAGGAAAAAAGGAACAATATATTAAAATTGTCATTTCTTGACTATAGATATATTATTGTATGTTAGAATATTATTGAATTTTACACTCGGCTGTTCATTTGTTTCATTATAAACAGAAGTTTTGAAGCTTCTCTTACCCTAACTGTTGACCCAAAACATTAAATAAAAAAAATTCTAGATAAAGTTTTTTTAAATTCAGGCTTCAATGTGCATTGAGTCACCTCAGGACTACCTGTGCCAAATTTCATGACTGTAAGTGTGATAGATTGCTAGACATTGTAGCACAATAACATTGCCATAGTATAGATCATAGTTTAAAATGCACTATGTAGATGTTTGTATATCTTTTGGAGCATTTATATGCATTACTTAATTATCTTACATTTGAACATTATTGCAATATAAAAACTTTGTTGTCCCAACAATATTTAGTTTTCTCCAATATTAAATGAAACTCACTGCATTTTCTATGTTCTTTCTTTGTGAACATGATCCTTTCACAATATTTATTTTATTTTATAAAAAAAGAGTATCTCATACTTGTATTTTTCATTAGAGATTTATTTAACCCTTTGCTGCGAAGTGTGTCAGTTACTCGCACATCTAATTTCACTCGCTTCTCAACCGTTAAATTCAACTATAAATGGAAAATAATAGGTTTAGGATAGGGCTAATAGTCCTCCTTTTAGAATGTATATAGCAGTCTTAAGAAATTTTGTTTCGGAATAGGAATTATTAGAGATAAAGTTTGGGAAAATTCCTGGACTTGGAGATAAGAAGTTTTTTAGTTCTGGACGTTTAACAATTTTAGCAAAGTAACTCAAAAATTTTGCTCCAATATTCTTGAAGTTTTAATTTATAATTTTCTGTAAGATTCCACAATAATTTTCGAGTGTATCAAGGTGGCTGTATCTAAGGGGGGGTATCTCGTGCGCCCCCCCCCCCTCCCGGAATGAAGCAAGTTAAAAAAAAATGTAGATTCTATGTCTAGACAATAAATTAAACCCATTCATGATGTTTTCTCATCATATTTCAAAAAAATGATTGCCTTGCGCCGCAAAGGGTTAAAATCTAATTTACGTTCTCAAAAATAAAGACATGGAAAGTACTCTAGTTACATCAATTCAATGAAATATTTTTTTATGTTCTATATATTCTTTTTTTAAATATACATTTAAAAATATTTTAAAATCACTATTTAAAGATACATGAACAATTTTATTTCATTAAAGCAGATTAACTTGATATTTAAAATAAAGTGATTTAAATCAGTGATTTTTTTAAAAAAAATCAGTTGATTTAAATCGCGATTTAAATCGGTGATTTTAATCAACTGATTTAAATCACCGCAACCCTGCTTCTTATCTTACATTTCGGAAAGAAAATTCTGGGAAAATATGCTCGACCGTGCTACTTAACTCCACTGGCTAGGAAACTAGCTGATTCATCTTCTACTGACGAATCAACATTATATCGGCAAGCTCTACAAGGATGAACATTCCAACATTCAGTGCCACTCAAAGTAATAAATACCACCTTTTTGCAGAAAACAAAACCTCTGTGGCATATTTTGCAAAAAAAAAAAAAAAATGCATGAACATGTTGGGAAAAAAAAAATTAGTTGGAAACTTAAGATCATCTTGTACCAAGATGAAGAAATTTAAAAAAAATGGAACAAAAACAAATAAATAAACTACATAAAAAAAGAAACTCCTGTTGAAAGAGGCAGCTAAAAAGCTGTGTGCAAATGCAGTGAAAAAGCAGAGAATAAAACATAAATAAAATCTTCTCAAAATAAAATGGATGATTTACCTAGGCATTCTAAAGATAATGTAGTCCCAACAACTATGCCAGTAATTAAACAGATACTAATGAAGACTGTGCAAAAACTTTAGCCTTTATTGAAAATAAACTTGCAGAGGATGCATACACATCCTTTATTGCAGAAAAATCTGTCAAAGATAGGAACCCTCCAAAACAAGGGGTGAAGCGTGTTAATGGAGATCTGTTACCAACAAAAGCCACACAATTAAAAAAACAGAAGAAAACCACTTCTTTAACAATTAAGGAAATGTTTCAAATAGCAATAATGCTAAATGAATCCGTCATTGTAACTGTACAATATCTCAACCCCTCTTGCTTTATAAGGTGCAAAATCATTGTGCTGTTACTTTTGCAAAAATTTATAAAAATAAAACAGAAATCAGTATATGATACATTATTATAATTTATAAAGAGCTAATACAATTTACACAATTGCATGAAGCAAAAGAAATTATTTGTCCTTATTTTTATTTATTTTTTGAGCTAACTTTTATCAAAAGGCTATTAAATATAATTCTTCTCAGACTTCTGTTGGGTGTATGTTGAATCGCAGTGATGTACGGGTGGTAAATGTTTTAATGTCTAATTTTGTATTTTCTGATGCCCCTGATGATGTGTTAAACTTGTTTGTTAACTTTTAATGTGAATGATTTAATAATAATTTAATATTCTTTTTCTTATTTATACATACTGAATTATAAATAAGTTATTAATTATTATAGTTAATATTTTCATCATATTGCGTGTTCTGATGTTTTATTTCTTAAAACATCTTTCGTGTATAAATTATGGTACAAATGTTTTGCTCGTGTATGATTTCAGTCTTTTTGCTTTTTTGCCAATCTCATCCCTGATTATTGATAGATGTACAAAAACAAAATTCTTTGGAGTATGCATAACAATTCTGACAGTATTTATACCATCAGACTTATGCGTATTTGTCAAAATTAGACCAACACATGATTAACCCTTTTTACAGCGTAAAAAGCCTTGACACATGTTTTCTTAGTTGTTCTTAGATACTGAACATTATATTACTTAATTAGACATTACCTTCTCATTATGTCATTCTTTCTTCATTTAGTGTTCCTTTGATAGTAGTTACTTTGCAAGCTTACTAGCAAGATTCATTCTTATCATTTGTGTTATGTGAAGATAATTTTTTATTTTATCTATTACTATTTACAGACACAAAAGTTTTAAGAAAGCCTACACTCTAGATTTTCTTAAAACTATTGATGATTATCAAATTGGTACAGCTTTGGTATGCAACATCACTGGCGATATTTTGTTTTTGCGACTTACGATGCGATGTTCGTCAATACAAGATTATCGCCAGTGATGCTGTATATCAAAGCTGTTCTATCAAATTTTAATTTTAGACATTTTTTTCAGCAACGTTTCTTATTAACTCAAAACAGCTTTAAACCGTCAGAACAACCATGAATTTAACCATATTGCTTTCAGCTTAGAAAAATTTATTTTGTATTCTAAGTATCAGTGGCGAATCCAGGGGGGACTATTGGGCTACAGCCCCCCCAAAGCCAAGCCAGAATTCTTGATTTTATTTAACATCATTACAACTGTTTTTTCTTAATTTCTCTCTTTTTTAAAAATAATAAAAACATTTCAACATTACTTTCTGGCTTGAAAGGCAGAGGGGGGGTGGTCAGGGCCCCCCCATCGGGGAAAAATTTTGTACTGTGTATTCAACTGTAGTTGATAAATAATAATCTGGCGAAAATTTGAGACCAATTTCATTACTTGCCCCAGTCAGGCAAGCTCATCATTCCTGTTGACAGGCTCGAAAATTTTCCTACTTTTGTAGTCATTCCACTTGTACTTGTAGCTTTGACGCTGTCGAAGACATTTTTTGGCTAGTTATTTCATTGTAATTTTTATTAAATTATCAAAAGTATTGTATTGTTTTTTATGATTCTTATTGTCAGGCGAGTCAAGTCTGTAAAGTTAAAGAGTTTTCGTTTACTTTAGCCTTGAGGTTTGACATTCACCACGACGATACAAAGATTTTATGACCTCAGCCCCCCCCCCCCCCCGACCCAAATCCTAGATTTGCCACTGCTAAGTATTATACATAATTTTAATGTGAATGAACTGGCCTTTTTTGTATTTAATCATATCTCTCTGAAATGTTGAGAATACACTATCCATGGATGTTTAAGAAAATGTGCATGTAAATATGAAGCGTCTGCTTTTGAACTGAACGCGAAAAACGTAAAAAGCCAGTTTTTTCACTCAGAGGGTTAAAATTATTTGTATAAATAGTTTAGAATGTAGGAGTGAGCAAGAAAATTTTAAATTTAGTTATATATATTAAATACTTTTTTATTAACTTGACAATAACCAAAATAGACCAAGTAGGTAAAGCAGGTATAAAACCCACATTTTTTAACCTAGCTGGTTTATAAATCTAAGAATTTGTTAAAATACTTCCTTTTTTGTTTTTATTTTACATTAGATTATTAAAGAAACATTGCATTAAATTTTAGAAAAAGAAATTACTTTAAATTATGTTAAGACACCTTATTTTGATACATGTTGATTGTCACAGCAAGGCCCTTGTGCCATAAAACAATAACTCGCTCATTCTTTTATGTATGTTTTAGGACCTTTTTGAGTGTAAAGTGAGTAATACATGGGGGGTAAAGTGATCATTATTAAAAACGGATATAAAAAATTATTATAAGTAAGCAAAGGTTTTTTTTTTTCTAATATTTAAAAATATTCAACACGAGAAAATTGCATCATTTGATCAAATTACAAATTTATGATGTCATCTATGGCAAAAGTTAACTCATCAAGAATTTTAAAGATTTCTGACTCTTCATTTCATCAGTGTCATGATTTCCAGGAAAGGTCTAATAGTTTTCAATTTCAGATATTTTGACAGCAAGTCTCCTTTTTATCAATAACCTGTACAATAAATTTGACTGGGGTTTTTTTCCCCCTTAATATTCTGCCATCATCCCACAGAAATACTTTGTGATAATAGATTATCTGCAAATTTGGATTCACTTCACTGAGTAAAAGACATTTTTTTTGCTTTTTATTATGCCTGTCTGTGTGTGTGTTTGTGAACACGATAACTCGAAAACTATTAGAGCTATGGGGATGAAATTTGGTATGTGGTCTTTGTACATTATTTGTAGGTTTCTATCAAATTTTGGACAAAATCCGTCAACGGGAAGTCTGTCTGTTTGTATGTCCGCAGTCATGTGAACACTATAACTCAAAAACTTGAATAGCTAGATGGATAAAATTTGGTGCACAGTTTTATCATCATGAATTTAGGTCCGTATAAAATTTTGGACCAAATCCTTCAAAGGGTTGACTGTCTGTCGGTCTGTATAATCGCATATTTGTAAAAATTATATCTCCTAAACCCTTTGGCTTAGATAAATAAAAATTGGTATGACGTTTGCTAATATTAATTATAGATCTGTGCTCAAATTTTGTTTCAATCCATTGAAAAAAAGGTGTTGAAATTGCATATTTGGTTCAAAATGCACATTGCGACTCTGTGTTGGCGAGCGTTTCGCTTATTTTACTCAAGTTAGTATAGTTGGCTTTTGACCTTGGCGGTCTATGAAGGAAATTGTAGCTTCGAACGCGTTTCAGAAATTATGGCAACCCCCTGAACCCGAAACTTCGTTTTCTGATGTTCTCCAGATGGAAGGTATGGTGAAATCTTGCGTGATAAATGTAGTAAGATTTCGTGCTCAAAAACTTTAAATAAAGTTGTGGTACCTCAACCCGCGTAAAAATTGAGAACTTACGCAATTTTTTTAATTGTTATCATTTTCCTTTTACACATAATCATAAAAATGGGCGCAGGTCATTTTAAAATTATAATGACTCAGAGTTCAGGAAGCAAACGGTTCAAATAGTATATGGGACGTGTGGTAACCCTAGTTAGAGGGAAAATGACACCTTTTTGGGAAGTATACGAGAAAGTTTAGGGGAGACTACTCCCGCTGGTTTGCTTTTTATTATGTTTCTCATACATATGACCACTTTACCCCACCTGACTCTATTAAAAATATATTGATAAAGAAAGTAAGGAGAGCATCTATGCAGTTGACCATATTTTAGATCTGATGTATTTATTTTAAACTTATCTTGAATATTGATTTTGACTCTTACTATGCCATTTTTGCTAATAATTAATGAGGCTTTTTTTATTTAATTACATTAAAACTGTGATAAATTAGTTTGTCCCTCTTTCAGATACCACACTATGAAGCCCAAAGGTGTTGTAGCTGATGAAATGTTCCCAGAAGGTGCTGGTCCATATATGGATTTAGAAGAAGTGAGTGGTTCATTTTATTGATCGCATCCTTAATTATAACCATTCTTTGTGCAACGTGTTTTTTTAGTGATGTAATGAATGGCGGCTTAGGCGAATACCGAATATTTGTCAGCCAAAAACCCACTTTTAAAAACATTTTGCTTTTAATTGTAAATTAAATATTTCTCAAATTTTTAATGAAAAAGATTAGATTAATAAAATTGATTTTTTGTTATTTGTATGTTTTAAAAAAGCTTAATGCCTTGATACATTTTTATAATATTTCAAATGCCTTAATTTCAATTAGAAATGAAAAATTCTTTTTCATTTTCAGATTGCTTCGCAGAAATAAAAGATTCATCATTACAGAACATGACAGTGACAAATTTGGAAAAAAATTCAGTAGATAAATTAAAATTACTAGACGTAAATTCGTATTTTCATAAAGAACTTCTGATAGCTAGGATGAAGTGTCCACTTAATTGGCAACAAAAAAAATGTCCAAGATTGCAAATTAAGCAAGAAAATCAGCTCTTGTAAGCACAGTATTTAGAACATTTATTTTCTGAATCTGGCAATATATATGAAACCAAACATACTCATTGCTGAAAATGTATTGTTCTTACATTACAATTTCAGGCTTTACAAAGATAAATGACATGTAACATTGTTAGATATGCCTAACTTTCTAAATTGAGTAAATGTTAGGAAATTGTTTTGATAATAAATGTTCTGAAATGTAATTCTGTGCAATATTCTTTGTTAAATATATTTAAAAGCACATTTTTTTAAAAAAAATTATTATTCTAAATTTATTTGGATGAATATCTATTTAGTGTTCAGCCAAACTGAATATTTGGCAAATGGACCTAATACTAAATATTTGTTATATCCCTACTTTTTTAAATTATTTAATTCATCATGTTAAATTTTTATTAAAAAATTAATTTGGATGTTTATCTAAACTGAGAAATAGAAAACTGTTCTCTGGAAAGTTCTGAACATGTCTCAAGTTTCAACTTAATTTCATATTAAGATTACTAATTAAATATAGCACTGTTTTTGAATAAAACTGAACAAGAATGATTTTTTTTAAAATAAATAAATGAAAATGATATTGAATGTAACTGATGAAATGAAAGAAATTTGTTCCGACGAGATCATTTATATTTTGATTGAATTCTTGAGGTTAGTTTATAACACTATGAGTGTTTTAAAGATGAACCAGTTTTATATCAATCATTACAATGAAAATTGTTCAGATGGGGGTCAGTTTATCCACCAATTCAGTGAAAGGGTCTCAACTTAGTTTTTTAATGCTAGATCTTCATATTCTGAAAGTGATAAATATGTTGTGTATTTTTACTTTCTCGTATACGAAGTATACAAAGAGAAAGTATTGTAATCGTCAAAAAATTCGAACTCGAGATTTTGACAAATCTCCACGTTTTAGACCTCCCTGAGTCCGAAAAACACAATTTTAGAATTAAGTCCGTCTGTCTGTGAACACGATAACTCGAAAACTATTAGAGATAAAGGGATGAAATTTGGTATGTAGTCTTTAAACATAATTTGAGGGTTTCTATCAAATTTTGGACAAAATCCGTCAGCGGGAAGTCTGTCTGTATGTCCACGGTCATGCGAACGCTATAATTCAAAAACTTGAATAGCTAGATGGATAAAATTTCGTACACAGTTTTATCGTCATGAATGTAGGTCCGTATGAAATTTTGGGCCAAATCCATCAAAAGGTTGACTGTCTGTCGGTCTGTATCAGTGCATCTCCAACGCGTCCGCTATCTCCACACGCATGCGTATTGGACGCAATCTTCTGTGCACGATATTTATTGACTCCTGCTTGCCGCTTTTTTTTCCATCTGATTCTCCATGCGCATGCGTACTTGGTAGCAATCTGTGCACGTGGAAGGATTGTCCTTGAGCGAAGAAAGAGTAGAAATCGGTATTCATTTAATCGGAATGCATCTCTTTGAATTTGATTTTTACCTAAATATTTTCTGATAGTCATTGGATCCTGGGTTACAATAGGTTCGAATTTTTTTATCCATGCGGGGGGAGGGGAACAGAACCTTTTTCGAGAAGTATACGAGAATGTTTAGGGGAGACCACTCCCACTGGTTAAATATTGAGGTGAATGTTGCATGGTACATGTTAATATAATAAGCAATCCAGTTTGTCTGTTGCTATTTCTTCTTCCAAAAGGAACATTAGGAATCCACATTATGCTGCAGCAGCACGTTACTTTATGTGTTACAGTGTTCTGTGTTCATTCAAAACAGGTAATCGGACTTTTAGGGGAAGAAATATCCACCAATGCAGTGTTATCCATTACATCAAATCTGTTGAATTTGTCTGGACTCCTGGTCATAAAAGAATATTGGAAAATGAGTTTGCCGATTATTTGGCTTGAAATGCATTGAATTCCTACATCTTAATTTGGATTTCCTGTAAGGATTTAATTCATTATTTAAAAATGCCCGAGCTAAAAAAAAGTCAAAATTGACTGGAAAAATTCAAAATTATATTGTTTAAATATCAAACCTCAACAAAGTTTGCTCCCAGCTAATCGCTAATTTGATGTCCTTAACTCTTGTTTTCAAATTCGTATATTTTTGGAATTTTGCATACTTTTAAAAATATTTTTTTTTTTAAATATTTTTGCATGTAAAAGATATTTGTTTTCAAATTACTTTGCATCAGTAGGTATTGTGAGAAAAGAACTTCAGATATATATAATCAAGTTCACAGTGAAATTTCAGTTAATCAACAAATTGGCAAAATAGTCATGAATATAATATGTAAAAATAATATATTAATGGTTAATATATTCATAGATACATCAAAACAGAAATAATCAGCATTAAGCATTGTGGTTATGAATTCAGTTGTTACAGAACTGTCTAACATATGTTGTCTAGATAAGTCTATGATTTTAAAAATATATATATTTTTTGAAAGTTGGACATTTTAATACCATATTATTTGAGGTTTCTGAAACATAAATCTTGATATAAATGTAGTTGAGTTGATTTCTGGAACTGTTGCTTATAAATTACAAAGAAAAGTTATTTTCTGTTTTTAAACTAATGGAAATATGAACTGTGGATATGGATAAAAAGTTGGTATTTGAATAAAATTATCTCTTTGTTTTTATTTTCAATTTATTGCTTATCGTATCATAAAATTAATCATTTTCTTTGAGTCGAGGAACAAAAAATAAAGTGTTATGTGAATTCATTAATGACAGCATTTTTGTCTGGATCTATATTTTGTCAGTATTATTTGTTCTTTGTTAATTTGACTTAAATATTTTTTAGGCTGGAGGATCCAGTGGCCTCCTGATGGATTTAGCTGCAAATGAAAAATCAGTACATTCTGATTTTTTTAATGGTAAAAATATTTTGTTGTTCTTACTAATTTGGAAGTATGCAAAAATGTTTTTTTTTCCTCCATATGTACTTGTTTTTAATTAAATAATAGAATTGAAATCCTTTAAGAAGATTGCTTTTTCAGGTTCATTTATAGTATATTCAGCATAATTTTTTTTTTAAAGTTCAGTATAATGGCATTGCTCTATTTAAATATATTTATATAAAAAGTTTTAATTATAAAAGGCTGAATTCAAAATTTTATTAAATTGTTAAATAATTAAAGTAGACCTCTCATAAACCATTTGTAAACAGTTAATTCTGTGGATTGTAAAATAGTGATAGTATTAAAAGCTTTACCTTCAAGTGTTAAGCTTTGAAACCAGCCAGACTGTGAAAAACTATGCATTTTCTTATATCTTCAGTAGGGCCAAGTAAGTGTGTTTAAAGTGTCCAAGTCAAAAGAAAAAGGAGTTAATATGTTCTTGTAGTTTTAAATTGTCATCTCTGACAGAAAAAAATTTTGTACATCAGTCTATGTGCCACATATATTGGTATAAGTGATTTTTCCTGCTCCAGAACTGACATTTTAAAACAACAAGAACTCCTTTTTCTTTTGACTTGGCCATTTTTAGCAGTATGCTGATGAGATGCATTCAGAGAACATTGAGTGTAAAAAGTCGAAGAAGCCCTGTTGGAGATTTTTCTGAATTTGCCTGTTACCTATTAACAGTGTGGTATTGACTTTCAAATTGAAGCTTGAATGATCCTAACTATTTGGAATGAATTTATTTCACTTTTGCTAACAGTAAATAGAATTTACAAATTTGAATCACTGGTAGTCAGTTTTACTTATTTAGCGCATCACTTTAAACGCTGTAAATTTTTAAAAAGTTATTTTACAATCTTTAGAGTAGACATAACATGTGTTAGAGTTAACATGGATTTAATTTTCCAGGTCCATTTGAATGTACTGTATAGGCAAAAATATTTCAGCCCCCAGTAATAGCTAATATTTATATCATGTCATATATTTATCATATGTATAATATGATAAATATATGAAATGGATATATTTATTTTTGAATATTTATTTCGTATGTTTATTTCAAAATTTTTGTCCATGGTTTGATATGTATAGATTCATTTTTAAAGTGCTTTTTGAGTATTTTACACTTTTTTTCAGCTAAAATAATTTTATAATTGACCTGCTAGTGAGATGTATTTTTGATCAGCGTAAAGATTTTAGCAGCATTCATTATATCAGACAACTTCCTTGAAGTTGATTGTTAGTGATATTAGATATAATTATACTGAATGATTTTTCTGTCTTATCTCTTTTTCTCCATATTTCATTAGAATTTACCTTTTTGCTGCTTTTATTTTTATGATACACTTGCCTCATTTGTTGCATTCTATTGTGGAACTGATATATCACACTGTTTTTTTGTTTTAATATGTACATTGATTTATTGTTCTTTCCTTTGATTAAGCATTTTTATATTTAGATTTTGAAGATATTTTTGATGATGAAGATTTGGCTTGAAATGATTTGGTTTGTATTTTCAAGATCTTTTCCCCTCTTTTTTTTATTAATATATGTTAGTTTTTCCTGTTTGAATTTTTTAAGTCATTCTATTATTGTGAAGTTATTATTTTTATGGCAACAAAAATGAGAGCTTGCATGATTCATTGATTGTATTACCAAAATTGTTAGCAAAGCGATTGTATTTGCGGACATGCATCCTTTATATAAATTCTGCATGTGAAGGATTTGGGATTTTCTTCTTTTTTTAGACAGGTATAACCGACATGAGAAATCAATACATTGATAGATGCTATGAACAATTTCATTGGGTTCTTATTCTTTTAGATTTCTAAGACCATTAGACACTTGCGCAGGATTTCTGTGCGATCATAAGTTGGCTTCGTGACTGAAAATGGCAGGTTTAAGACCCGATCCCACCCATGGCTGTTGTGAAAAGAAATCTCTCATGTCCTCGTATTGTTCTGATGCGGAGGTTTGGAAATGGGAGGGCTGGCTCAGATGTTGCTCTCGTCATCCGATTACAGCTAAAGAATTACAGGGTCTAGCCCAAATTATCCCTCGCAAAGCGTAAAAGCAGTGCATTAGTGAAGCAAAATAAAACAGTCAAAACATCTGTTCTGCCATTGATTAATTTGTATGTGGAGAGAATGTTTTAATGTTTGCAGAACAAAATTCCCCTTCATCATTTAATTTTCAGTGCACTACCTGAATGGGTAAAAAATAATTGAAAGGGCGAAGGTACTGTTCATGTCATTAAATGGAAAGTTTTTAAAACCAAACGATATGCATCCTAGAAAGTTTTCGGGTGCAAAGTTTAAAATTCCAGCAATGTTTTAACAACCAGTTCATCTTCATTTCCACACAATCTTGTTCCATTTTTTCATGTTAATCACTCGCTGTACTATCTAATTCGATGACGCTTTCTGTTTTGTGACTGTTTGCAATTTTGATTCATTTGAGAATTCATAAAATACTCGAGATGTCTGTGGATTCCACATAATTTTTGTATCGAGTTACGACATCTACGAATGACTAAATTGTAGTTTACAGTATTAAAAATATGATAATTTGATGCTCATATGAGGGTGAAATGTCGTCCTGCTGGTGTGACGCAGAAGTTTGGAGAGGGGGTACCAGCTTAGGTGTCTCCTTGTCATGTGACCATGGTTTGACGTAATGAGATCTCAAAAATTGGATGTCAATATAACTGAACTGGACATAAAGGGAAATCTTGAATTAGAGTTTTGTAATTTGTTGCTGTAATTCCCACTTGTAACTTCTTATCTAATTTAAGCATTGTTATGTTTTTATTCTTATTTTTCTTTGCCTAATTTCCTGATTTGTATTCGTTTCAGATGTCTGGACGTTGTGGCAAATTATTTTTGAAATCATTGTGTTTCACCTTTCATTGTTAATATCATCCATACTTTGCTCCAGCTTTGTCAGAATCCAGTGTAACATAAAAATAAATATGACTCATTGAATGTGGCTTTTTTTTTTCTTTCTTTCAGATTCTATTTTTTCTCCCCGCATTTTAAAGCATTTAAGTGAAATATATTACAGTTAATACCCAATGCACTAATAGCTGTAAATAAAACATAAGATGAAATAAAGGTTTTACTTATTTATATTGTCAATACAAATACAAATTATTGAATCCTTGAAATTTTATCCGATACTTAATCATAGGAAACAATAACAAACCGTACGTTTTTGATACATTGCAATTTCCGTTAATTTGTAAAAGGAATTTTCAAGTTCAAGACATTGTCACCAAATGCATCATTTCTGAAAAAAAAAAAAACCAGAGGGGGTAGTTAAAAAATATGATTTTTCTCATTCTATAGGTTGCTTAAAAGTAAAAACTTACTTTTGATTTAGAAACTGCAGTAGAGCAAATTGAATATTACTAGTAAACAAAAATCTTCAAAGATAATAATATAAATGTTTTCCGATTCCAGTGCATTGATTTTGTCCGTTGTGGAAATTCAGTACTAGGTTTTTCATCCTGTAGTCTCCTCTTTCAACCTCTGTTTTGCTTTTAAGACGGATTATCACCAGTATTAAGATTTTTAATGAGAGGATTGGTATGCTATCTTGTGCATGTTCAGTGTAACCCCGTCCCACTAAAAATTCTAACTTTTCTCATGTGCACTGAGAGTGTTTTAAGAAGGATATTTTTATGCACGGGCTATCTCGAATAATGCGTCATTCCTTGACGGAGAGAAAAAGTGAGGTCATGTGACACATGCCCAACATTCTCTCCTAAATAAATAAGGAGAAAAGAGCGGTTCAATCATTCCGTCCGCGTAAAGGCTTCAAAATATACTTTTAAAAATCGCAAAAATAATCTTTATTTTGTAAATTTACGATTCCGGAATTATTTTTTGTCTGACTTTAGTACGGAAGGAATGAGATAACCCAGCGTTGATCGGAATCCGTATTTTTTCATATGCCCGCCTCCAGTTTATATGCACATGAAGCAAGATGCACTGAGTACATGAAATCTAAAAGTGAAACCTCATAGAAAACAATAGTTTTAGTAAAAACCCTATATGAGCGATTTAATTTCCCCTGTTTCTTTATATCAATTACCAAAACCCACACAAAACTCTATCCACATTGACTTGTTGCATTGTTCAGGTTTCCATATTGCAACAATACATTTTCTTTTATTTCTGTCAGCGTCACTTTTTTATTGTTGTTGTAACAATGTTCTTTAAAGTAAACGACTTCAACAATAAAATAAATTTTGAATTGCGCTGTAACAATGAAAAGTATTGTTATAAAGTATCCGAAACAATGAAAAGTATTGTTGTAAATTAGTTTTTAATTAATATCTTTTTCACTAATTAAAATTTCGTTATTTAAATGGCCGAAATGGATTCCTTGAATTATTCCCCATCTTTTGGTACTTTCCGCGCTCTTCTCCATTCGACGGTTCGTGAGGAGATAGAAGGACATACATACATACGTTTGTTTACCTTCGAATTTTAATAGGATAGATTTTTACATTTAAAGAGCCTCGGAGGAAGAAAACTGTAAGGGTTTTAATTGATGCTCTATTTGATCTCTGTTGGACATACTTTCAAAACAAAATTTTACTGTAAATTTGAAATATTGTATTTCACAGTTTGGTCGGTATTAAATGTAGATTTTTTTTATGTATACTGTTTTTAAATGATTCCCTTATGTGGTAGTTATTTGTACTCGGGAGTTTAAACATTGCTCTTATAATTTTCAGTTTTTTTTGGGAACAAAAATTGTGAATGCTTTTATAATTTTCTTTTTGTATATATTCCTTAAATGAAACTTATATTTCCTTATGTATATGTTACCGTTAAAGTGTATAATTCAGTTATTTCAGAGAATAACTAGGTAATTCATTAAATACATAGTTATTCTATTGAATAATAGATTTCATGCCTTACCTGTAATATATACAAATAAAATTTAACAATAGTTAAAGGAATTATTTTTGTACTCTTATTCTGTTTCCCGGGTGTAAAATTAGAGGAAGAAACACGTTCAGAGATGTCTGTTTTTAGAATATATAATGAATTTTTAATTTAGAACAATGAAATAATTGTTGGGTGTTATTGCTCATTATCCTACTTATTACTTTGATAACACTGGATACATCCACTTTTGTTGGATGGAAGACCCAATAATATAAGTAGTTCGTGCAGTTTGAAAAGTTCGCTTAATTTTGGAAGGAAGAAATCTTGGAACTTCGTAGTACGTCTTGTGTCATTATATAGATAGGTACTTGCTTGTTAAAGCGGCCTACGAGCTTACTTGGCGTCCTTCGGATTTCGCCAAGTTCGGTGTTCTAGCGAGGCTACTATGTTCCAGCTCCCGTGGCTAGCGAAGCCGTAGGATGTTTAAGTTTTAAAAAATCTACCTATTTCCCAAAGAAACAAGCTCATAAGTTCAGTGTTCTAACGAAGCTACTATGTTCCAGCTTCCACATCTAGCGAAGGCATAGGGTATTTTTTTAAGGTAAAAAAAATCGGTCCAGTTCCCATTTAGCTTTATTCACAAAAAAAAATAGTTTTCAAAAACCAATTCGAATTTAAGAACACAAGCAAGACGTAAATATGTAAGCAAAAAAATGACATGACTACAGGACTGCATGTTTTTTTAGGGCTGCAAAACGTTTTTGGAAAGATTTTACTGCCATCTTGGCAACATATCTCTGTTGCTTGGTGATTCAATCTGAGTGGCTGCTTTAACAAGCAAATACCTATAGATACATGGCAAACAAAACAAAAAATTATCAGTGGTGTAATATATTTTCCCAAAATGCATTGCAGGAAAATGAGTTGGGGCCACAGTGGCAGAAACTGTCCATTGGCCCAGAGAGTCGCAGGTTCCTCTAAAGATCTGCTGCGTAGGTGCATCTTAAATCTGTTGGAGTGAAACCTCCTCCCACTGATGTGGAAGTTCTGGAGAGGATGGGGTATTGGCTCGTGTCTCATCTGACCTCGGTTCAAAATTGAAAAGGCCTTCCCTATATTGCCCTCGTGTGCCTTCAAAATGTGATATTAATGCAACCAAATAAAACAATCAAAATGGAAATCTGTGCAACTGCTGTAAAAATGCATTATGAAGCTCCAGATGAGTGTTTCAATTTCTTTTGCAGAATAATATTTGTATTTAAAATATTGTACATTATATGCTTTGGTTTAAAGTCAAGGAAAATAGTTCAAATCAACTTAAAACTGCAAAGGCAATATCTAATGTTCACAATTATTGAAGCTTATAGCAAACTTAAAATGATAAGGTCAATTCCTGTAAAAAAAAATCTGATGATGGTCATCCATTTAAACACCAATAAAAACATTTTCCGATAATTTGAGTATTCCAAAATAATTGGGAATAAAAAATATATTTTTGTAAGAATATTATTTAATTATATATTCAAATTTTGCAAATTGGTTCCATTATGTTTGATATGTATCCTTTAAAACCCCTCAGTTGGAATTGAGAAATAATGGAGTTAAATTTTTTTTCCTTTGCCGTACTGTGTAGTACTGTAAAGGTTAAAGTATAAATGAAATTTCAAGCCCGTAGATGAAAAATTAAAAAAGCTACCCCATATCCGGCTCCCGGACAATACCGGATATTTCAACTGAAAAAAGACAGAAAAATCACACAAATTTCACTTTAAAATGGTTGTCAAAGGGTAATAAAATATTGCAGAGGCCTTTTAAATGGTAAAAAAAGGATTAAAAACAAGAAATTACTTGAAGAACAAAATTCACCACCGAGCTCCATTTTGGGAAGGACAATTAATTTTCTCGAATTTTTTTTTGGAAAAACTAAAAAAATAAAATGATTCTATGCCTGAAACGAAAAATTCTTGCAACGATTATATTGAAAAAAAAATCGAGAATCAAATAACAAAAGCAGCGTGTAGTTTCGCCAATTATTGAATTAATAGGAGCAATTCCAAGTCGATGTCCGGACACCAGGTCTGAAGGGGAAATGAATTCTAAAACGAAAACTTGAGCTGTATTAATCAATTCAAAGAGAAGAGGATTTTGGTATTGAAACAATGCATTCACAAAATGCAAGAGAGTGCATATCAGTATTAAACGGATGGTTGCCACAGGCGTGACTGAATTGTAGTATATGTTAGCATTTGAAGTATCTGGATTGTCATATTTTTAGCTTCGTTAGAACATTGATTTAAAGTTGTTTACTGCTTAAATTGGCCTTAGTTGCTGCATTTCGTAATTCATCTTTCTTAGAATATGTTATTGCATACATTGCCAAATTTTTTCCTCAAATAAAAAACACAGTTATTAACAAGGTATAGGGGGTTGGCTTTCTATTATGTGCATTGCACTTAATATGTATTGGCATATTTTTATGCATTATGAACATAACTGAGGCAGATTGAATAACGAGTTTTATTTAATAAGCCACGGTAAGTTCTTTAAAGATTTTAAGTTCGCCTACTGAAATGAAAATGGATTCACACTAATAGGTAAAACAATACAAGAAATTGGTCTTTTTTTTCATTCTTTGAAACCAAGTTATAGATGAAATATGAATAACAGCATTAATTCAATTTGAATAACAGAGACAGTCTTTAAATGTATATTCACTATTTGCCGTTTTGTACACAAACATCTCGAAAATACAACTTCTTGAATGAAAGGCACATTTTTTAAAGGAGATTCTTCTTTATAACACTAGAGTAGAAAAGTCTGTACATGCTGGAGCATAGCTTTGGTTTCAGTGTCGGAAAAATGCTCATTTGTACATTGGCATAATTATTGAATAAATTGCAGTTGTTTGCATCAACTCTGTTGAATAATTCCACTTAAAACCCTCCCCCGTTCTGTCGATTATTGCAGTGCGTCACTTGAAGGAAGCTGCCTTTTTAGAAAATCAGTATGAGCGTTTTGAAGCAATATGCTATCAGAAAATAAGCAATCGTGCATATAAGATTTATATAACGGACACCACATGTATGATATGTGAGGGGCAAAGTTGAGCGGTGATCTCCATCCACGGAATACACATTTGTAACTTGAGATGCAATCCCGAGAGACGTGAATTTCTAAAATGAAATTTTGGCACTAGGAAATCTCATCTGACATTGGCATGCTGCGTACATATTCCTTCGGTCCATAAGTGAGCCCCTTTATATCCCCGCAGCTGACGACTCCAAAAAAACGTATCGAGTGTTCCATAATGGCATGCAATCCCACCCACAAACTTGTGTATCTTAAAAAGCATCGCCTTAATTGGAGAAAAATTTGCTGCAGATAAAACAGATTATTAGAATAAAGCGTTAACTTTTCTTATCTTCAAGAAATGGAAAATTGATCGCTCTAATTTCAGTAGTGCAAGAAAAGGTATGTTTAGAGCAATGAATAAAATAATTTAGCAGTTTAAAAACCAGGAAATTTTCAATTTTTTTTTTATAAAAAGAATTGTAACCAACTTCTATGTTTGTCATTTTTCAAAACCTTTTTTGTCTCTTTGCTCTCTAAATTTGAAACAACATAAGTTTTTTCAGCTTGCATTATTCTTGGCAGAAGAATGTGAACCGTGTGGACGAATTAATGATTATGGAATGCTTATGCCTTTGTTCCAACAGTCTGCTTTCTTTTTCACTTGGAAGATATTCACCCCTTGAGATAATTTTTACACTTCTTGGCTGCTGCTTTCTAAACAGTATTCGGGGAAGATACGTCTATCGATGGAACTCGCTCTCTCTTCCGTTCCCTCTCTTCCACATGTCGTTGTACGCAGGGGATGAAGAAGAGCATGAGTCCGCTGATCGCAATCATGACACCCGATGCATGAAAGCCCGGATTGTAGGAGCCCGTGAAATCGTAAAGCCAACCTGCAAAGATAAACATTCGGGGCGTCAAATATTGCGATAAAACCTAGAAGATTTTTTTAAAAAAATGATTATGATTTTTTTTTACAATGAATGAAGAGGGATCGAAAATAATGAATCGTTTCTATTTTTAAATTGAAACTTAAATTTTAGGAAAGATTACAGAGACCCATAATTAGAAAGGTATATGGGCACAATGAAAAGTACTGTTGTGCGGTTTTCTGAAATAGTATGGGCTAAATGTATTTTTAAACTTCAAAATGTGAAAAATGGCGCCATCATCAGCCTCGGCCTAACCCCTCCTGCATTAGGTACATCCCTTCTTCGGAGTGGAGGCAACTCAACCCCACCCCATTATTGCACCCACAAGGGAAGCCAGACCCTGCTTACTTATCCCGTGGCTCCTCATCCATCTACATGTGGTGCCGCCCTCCCCCTCCGGAGTATAGCAGTAAGACTTAGAAGATTACTTTTCATGATGAATGGAGTAAACATCCGAATATCATTGAAGCCCGTTAATGTGACGTCCGTTCAATTTCATGTTATACTGAATAATTTGGGAAATATACCTAAGCTTGTCCTATTTATTCTCTTCCAAACAGGGACAAATAAAATGGTTTATCGTAGGTAATTTCTTTTTAAGCAAATCTGCATATTAGAGTTGAAATTCAAAAACCAAATCTTGCATTAGAATCGTTCAAAATGTAATTTCTAGTTAAGATTAGTTTTCTTCCAAATGATCTCTATAATA
>BGPR01006278.1:28786-44981 GCA_013235015.1 Araneus ventricosus | reverse complement strand
GCGAATACTATAGGACGGCCCTAACAAGAAATTGTGAGAGCATCTTGATAATTGCTCGCTTACAAACAGAAAAGTATTTAATCACTTGTGATAATGGCCATCTTGGACTCATAGAGTGTTTTAGACCCCCATGAATACCGTTTTAGGACCCATAAATGCTTTAGGACCGAGAAATGTTTTGGTTAACCGTGAATGTTTTGTGACTGGGAATGCTAATGAGACTGGTGAATGCTTTAGGACTCATGAGTTAGGCTGATGAATGTACCGCCACACGTAATGTTAGGATCGCAAGCGAAGTATTGCCTGCGAATCGTTTTAGACTGGTGAATGTCTTGTGACTGGTGGAAATGCTTTAGGCTGATGAATGCTTTAGAACTCATGAATGTTGGAACTGATGAAATGCTTAGGACTGGATTAGGTAACGACGTCAGAAAGATATACGTATGAAGGCGAGGAGGAAGCATGCGTGTATTGCAATACTATGTAAAAGAAAGGAACTGATATAAGATATATTTGCAACAATTGGTATAATATACACTCTTGAAATCATATTAGTCTCTCGAGGGAGGAAATTAATATCTGAACATAACTTGAAAAACCTGCGACATTGTTCATTTCAGTAGATGCTATGCTATATGCGTATATAGAAAAAATTTAACTAGTAACAACGTCGTTCACCCCCTGAGGGTACTAAAGAAAAACTCAAAATCAGATTTAATTCACTTAAACCACTTGTTTTTAGAAAATGCAAAAAAGAAGAGTTGCCGATAGCTGCCTTGAAGACCTCTTCAATCTTGTAGTATGAAGAAATCCTTGCTGAAATAAAATTGGCAAGAGGAGGTGTTTGCTAATAGATTGGCATACAAGCATCCAATTGCCTATTCACCTGGAAAAATTCTCGAAAACAAATTACTATTCACTTTATTTTTAAACAGCACGACAAATATTTTCGATATTCTTATGTAAACATTATATTTTTTTTTACAAAAGTAAATTCATTGAAACTTTAAAAATTTTAATCTATCAATATCATTCACTAAAAAAGAAAATAACTGAGAAATGAATAAAAACTAAGTTATAAGAAAATTTTATTAATACAATTACTGAAAGTTCTTCTTTCAATTCAATGTTTTTTTTACTCATTTTCTTAGAGATAAACAGTGTAAATTTTGCGTTTGACTGACTTTCTTCTGAATGCCCAGCATGATCAAATTTAGGATCCGTTGAGAGATTGTGGTTTATTCTTCGAGTCTAGATATCATCACTAACAAGCTTCTTACCTATCTCAACTTCCACGATCTAAAGATAAAAAACTGATTTTTTTCTACAAACCAATAAACGAATATTCAGATTTTTTCAGCATCTGGTATGAATAATGCGGTCCTGATGTCTGTCAATTTGAGCAGGTTGCCTGGTGAGAAAAGAATAGCTTAAATCAGGGATGGAAGATGAAGACGATATCTCAGTTATGCGTGAAGAGTCAAATCCTGACCGTCTTTGTACAGGAGGGAGCCCTTGAAAGTCGAAATGCCATGAAATTTCAAGGTAGGGGCAAAAAATGTAAGCTTTTTCTCTGCAATTATTATTATACATACAGACAATTACATATATCAAATGTAAAATTGAAATGCTGGTCTCAGAAAAAAATCAAGAGGCTACATGCGGTCTTAAGACACAGCGTCTGAGTGTAAGGCCTGCCCTAGTCGAGACGTCATCAGCGGAAGAGTAGTGGGAGTAGTTCTGAAAGCAAGGAACTTCAATACATATCGCTCTTCCATTTCAAATGAATCGCACTTCATATTACTTTCTAAAAAATTCGTTGGATATTTTAAGCTCAAAGAAACAAGCTTTGGTGATGTTAATTGAAATGAATATAAAAGAAATGACAAAACTTTTCTTCTTTATCTTTCCTGTTTTCATTCTAATTGCTTAAGTGGAAGGAAAACCATTTATCTTTTAAAATAGGAAAAGCAAATATATTTATAATAATTAACCTTTAGAAATAACCTGCAGTCTGTCAAACTATTTAAGTAATTTTACCTGTTTTCTTGAGAGAAAATGAAATTAATTATCTGTATCATCTATTTTAACTAAAACCTGAAAATTAATATTGAAGTCATTGTCCTAGTCTCCAGCCTGCTGCGCAAGACCCAAGGTCCCCGACCTGGATGACATGTTTCGCTCTTAATTATGCGGTAATTTTGTTCTTTATTTCCAGGTACCATCGGGACCAATGGGGAAACTGCCCCGCCTCTGAAGTCAGAGAATCTGAAGATGCACCGTCTCTGGGGCATCACCAAACTGCCACACGTAACTGAACTGAAGCACAGGTCACGCTTGGAGGGGGGGAGGGGGCTCGTGAAATTGTGACAGTTTGCGACAAGGAGGAGGTAGGGGGTAACAAGAAGTGTGACATCGCACATTTTGGTTTAAATAAAAACATTTAAAATCAGCAGATTGAATTTTAAAATTACCGGGATTTTATGGCATTTTTTAATCGGGGCTAAAACAATTTTCATGTGATTTTTTTTTCACTTATATTCCTTTCTTTTCGAAAAAGGCCATTCGGGGTATGTTCTGAGAATATGGTAGCAGCAGAAACTCTTCACAGTTAGAAGAAAACCTCCCTCTGCTCACAAATGTCATTAAAACACATAGTTAAAGTTTAAAAATAAAATATGAAATATGATCTATAACGTAGTGCTTTGTTTCTGAACTGCAAGTATATGTTTATGTAATATAGTATGACATGTGACAAGGGGGGTACGGTGAAGTGTGACACTTTGTGACAAAAAGGGGGAGTCAAAAATATTGAAAAAAAAGTGTGACATCATTTATGGACAGCCTCTTATTGTAATTATTTTAAGAAATTCGTTTTACTTTTTCCGTTAAGAGGAAATTGTTCTTCTAAACCCTCTCAGAGCTCTGTTTTTCTGTCGTGCGATGTGAGATTTGTTCCAGGAACTTGTTAGAGTTTTGTACAGTTGTTGCACGTATGAAAAAAAGATCTTGCCACAATTCACAAAACCGTAGATAAAGCAATATATAAATTTTTGTTTGAAAAAAGAAACGCAATGTATGCGTCTATTCTTTGCCTTTCCTTCGGATTCAAAGGATCAAATTGCCACCAGTCACGTGTTCTGGTAGAGACTTACACTGGCCCCGATCAGTAAATAGTAGCCATTTGAGTTGGCACAGCGTTCAGCACAAATGCAGTCTTTTACAAGCCATACCATGCACACATATTGTACCCACGGTGCAGCAGTCAGTCCATTTTTGATCAATGCTTCTCATGCCTAGGGAAGGGAGCGCTTCCTCGCCCGGTAGTCTCCTTCAACGGTATTCCGATCTCTGCTTGAAACTCGTCGACAAACAATTTTTTTAACCAAATGAACCAGCGCATGCCTATTAAATCTCTCATTAGGCTCACCCAAATAATCAATGGAATCCTTAACCTTAAATACTTCCCCAATAATTGGAAACTTGCTACAATCGTCCCCATTATCAAGCCTGGAAAGAACCCTCAAGACCTGAGCAGTTATAGGCCAATTAGCCTTCTGTCGGCCCTTAGCAAAATAGCGGAAGCTACTAGTCTAAATCGAAGTGAGGATACTATCGACGACCAACTCATCCCTTACCAGTTTGGGTTCAGGAGAAACCTGTCAACGGTCCAACAGCTGCTACGAATTACTGAGTTCGTTAGGGAAGGTATGGACGAGGGCTGGGACACCGGAGCAGTATTCTTGGATATCGCAAAGGCGTTCGACAGGGTTTGGACAGACGGCCTGCTTTACAAACTGATTGATCCCGGGTAGTATAGTAAGGCTGATGGCTACCTATCTACGATGAAGGCGCTTTGCCATACGAGTAGGGAGTAATCTCTCCTCGGAACGTGCAATTACCGCTGGAGTAGTTCAAGGATCCAAGGTTGGACCCAAGTTGTTCAATATCTACGATAATGACATTCCCAGCGCCAGGAACTGCCAAACCCGATTATGTCTGTTCGCCGATGATACTGCCGTCATCAGCACCGGTGCGCCCAATAATATCACGAATAACCTAAACAGCTACCTGGACCTACTGGGTAAGTGGATGATAAGTTGCAAGATAAAAATAAATACTGACAAGTGCCAAGCCGTGTATTTTTCACGGCGCAGAAACATCTCCGACCATCCGAAACTTTACCGCAGATCAATTCCGTGGAGAGATAGTACCAAATATCTGGGGGTTATCCTGGATAAAAGACTCACCTTCAAACAACACATCATTAACATTAGACAAAAAGTCAATGCCGTAAAATCTATTCTCTACCCACTCACAGGCAGAAAGTCCAAACTCTCTCTGAGCAACAAGCTACTACTGTTTAAATCACTCGCACGTCCAATCATGAGTTACGCATCCCCAGTGTGGGGGGCAGCAGCTAAAAGCTCAAAATATCATTGCGCGACAAATCACAAACTCACCTTGGTTCATTCGCAATAGATACATAGCTAAAGACATTAAACCCCAGCCTATTAAAGATCATTTTAAAAAACTTGCAATAAACTTTTCCAATAAAATAGAAAATCATAGTAATCCAGCAATGCAGGAAATGAGGGATCTCGGCCACCCGCGGACGAAGCGGCGACCTTCCAGACTAAGACCGTGGGAACACTCCATCAACGGAAGAAAGCCAACTAGCCCTTTTCAGGGCTTATGCGGAAGGCTATCCACCAACAGGACCTGAGCCAGAAACCAAACACAGACGTGATGTAGATCGGAGGTTGCTTACACCAGCGCCAAATATCAGGTGACGGGATGCCCCAATTAATTATTCATTCCTTATATCTCCCTTAATTTCCTTTTTATTGTATGCATGTGAGAGTGGAAGGCTGAACGCATGAAGCGAATGGAGTCGAATAAATGAGACATTTAATTGGACGTAACTAATAATAATTTTCCCTTGCAGCAGTAAAAATAATCTTCATTCCAGATATCAGTAACTCAAATAGGTTAAACTCATCCTTTTTAGCCAGGGGTATAGGTGACAAGTATCATGTGCCGGAGATTGTGAACCGCTGAGTTCGTGCGCTCCGTAAAAAGCAATCATCGCTGGTGTGCGTTTACAAATCCATCCACTTTGAGAGAGATGAACTCAGCAACTGTTAATGCTAGTACAAAAATGAAATAATCTCTCTGTAGGGAATGTCTTTAACGCCATGTGTAACATGTATTTTGATAATCGAATAGTTGTCGAGATATTAAGGAAAAACTAAATAAAGGGATAATTAATTTCAAGATGGCGGCGCGAGCTCCACCCCCTACTACCGGGTACTTTAAGCATAATCAGCAGGAACCACTCGCGAACATGTGTACCGATTGTCACAACTATAAGATTTAATTTTTTAACCCCCATTTTGGGTCTTCGTAAATTGGACTAAAGTCGGATTTATATTTTCCAACCCTACTTGTGGCAACTTGGCTACAGCAATCCCTAGAAGGGGAAAAGTAGAACTGTCATCCCCACGCCCGAAGGGATTCACCCTCAGATACCTTCTGACCCTGCCCACAGGCAGGTGTGGATTTTAATCGAGCTCTAAGCCATGTGATGTTTATATTTTATATGTTTTTGTCGTAATGGTGTTTATATGTGTGTGTGCGTGTTATGAATAAATCAAAAAAGGACAAACTGGATTATCATTGAACTGAATATCAAATCACACACATGGGAAACCATTACACTACCTACACTCAAGCGGGTTACAAAAATTGTACATAAACTACAAAAATTCGATCTATTTATGAATAAATATTGTACATAATTTGAAAGATACATTACTCTAATGTACGCACTGTAAATAAAAATGCAATCTCCAATGCGAATGAAATATATTTTTCTGGTCGTAATTCGCATAGTTTAAGTAAGTCAAAGGGAAGGTGATCTCAAAACACAGTGAATGCTGGTAGCTTTCGTTTGGGGCGCATTTTGCATTTTTTCGTTGCTTTGGTTTTCCGCTTGCCAAATTAAAGAACAATGCGACGTCTGTGTTCTAATGAGTCACCTGAAACAGTGTTGTTCCTGTTACGTTCTCTATTACCTCCTCTGTCGTTCTACTTTCTGATCTAAATTCTCTTTTGTGTTATACTTCATTACTGTTACTGAACTCATAAGTTATAATTATGCTTTAGTTGGTATTTTATTAGTTTAGTACTTGCGTTATTCTAAATTCTGCCACTGTTCTGTCTATATTTATGCTTATAAGTTTTGTTATTCTTTGTACATTTATAAAATGTTTATGTGCAGTAGTCGCTCGGGAATCCGGCAGCATACAACCGACCTTTACTTCAATTCGGACCAGAGAAAATAACGGAGCCCGTTGATTGGTTAGCTCGCTGACTTCACGCCTTTCCACCAAATTGCAAAACTTGCAAGTGATATGCTCTCTAAACGGCAAAATACTCATGAATTAAAATGTATAATTAACATGAGATTAAATATCAGCAAGATAAACATATAAATAGCTTGAAGTAATTTTAGATGATACGCAATAAAACAGTTTACAATCATCAAATAGAGTATTTCGAATCCTCTCATATTAAAATATTTTTCACTAGTGCATTAAAAGAATACTATTCTAAACTTTTTAAAGGCCGGCGCGAAATAAACATGACGTCATGAAGACAATAAGGGAAGCAGCCAATCAGCGAGCTCGGTCATTTTCTCTGGCCCGAATTGAAGTAAAGGTCGGTCATATGCAATCCGGCAGATATCAGACTTGAGGACTGCCGGTTTAACGAAAGCGCTGGATTAACGGAGGCTCATTAAAACAATAAAAATAAAGCCTATGTTTATTAAGAAAAATATACAAAATTGTACTATATATAAGAAATATTACAAAATCTGAGCAGCAGCCTATTGTTTACGTCTCGCCAAGATACTGACCTCGACTTGGTTTCCCCTTTCACGGTCCCCACTCGAACTGCTGAAAATGCCCGGCTTCCAGATGGGCCGGGTTATGAAGAGACCACTGTGTTATTACTTTCGCGTATACGAAATATACAAAGAGAAAGTATTGTAATCGTCAAAAAAAACGAATTCGAGATTTTGACGAATCTCCACGTTTTAGACCTCCCCGAGTCCGAAAAACACAATTTTGGAATCATGTCTGTCTGTGAACACGATAACTCGACAACTATTAGAGCTACGGGGATGAAATTTGGTATGTGGTCTTTAAACATAATTTGTAGGTTTTTATCAAATTTTGGACAAAATCCGTATAAGGGAAGTCTGTCTGTCTATCTGTCCGCTGTCATGCGAACACTATAACTCAAAAACTTGAATAGCTAGACGAATAAAATTTGGTACATAGTTTTATCGTCATGAATGTAGGTCCGTATCAAAGTTTGGGCCAAATCCGTCAAAGGGTTAACTGTCTGTCGGTCTGTATAATCGCATCTCCAACGAATCCGCTATCTCCACACGCATGCGTACTGGTTTTATCTTACACCCATCCCATTGGTAATAACGGCGGCTTCTAATTCCACTTCCGCGTTGCACGACCTTCGGAAATCGTGGTATGACCGGTTTCGCTTATTTTTTTCTCCACTGCGTTTGGGGTTCCTGTTCGTTTCACTGCCTTTTAGCTTATTTTTTTCTCTACATTGTTAGGAGTTTACGAGAAAGTTTAGGGGAGATTACTCCCTCTGGTTGACTTTAAAAAGTGACATAAACGCATTAGCGTCTGGTCAACACGGCCAATGGCGTAGCGAGGCTAGGTGGCGAGCAGAAAATAAGAGTTTCTAACCCCCCATTCGTCTTCAGTTGCTTAGCAAGCGTAAATGGACAAGTTAGAGTTCGCTCGACGGGGGGAGGCAGCGTCTCCCCGACAAGTGGGGAACACGACCTGATGTACAAGGGGAGGGGCGTAATGATGACCCTCTCAGATTTTCTCAACAAAATCACAAAATCCTGATACAAAGATTTATCCCGAAGGAGAGAGGCCCTGGACCCCTGGACCCACTTAGTCACGAAGGCCATCCCAGTTGCAGGTGTTACCTCACACAGGCAGACTGACAGAGTAGCCAACAACCCAGATATCAATTTTAGTTTGCAGCAGATTTGCACTGCAAATCTGCAAGCTTACAGCAAATTTGTCACGACAAGAGTGCAAGTGTGAAACAAGTTTGCAGCAAGTTAACGCAAGCTTCGAAGTCACCATGGGACGAACTTGCAGCAAGCTTGCCACAAACTTGCCGTGCAAACTTATTGCAAAAACAAAGTACGAAACACAACCCGGGATAGAACTCGCGACCTACTGCTTAGTAGCCAGGCGTTGATACCACTCCGCCAGCTTGACTACGAGAGGAGAAGATCGATTTCGCTAATACATCGTTCGATTCGATTCGTATACGATTTATTTTAAACTATTTTCTGGATTTCATTAATTTTTTGAGTTGAGAATATGATTTGAAGTCAAAGAGAGAGCGATTTTCGCTAATAACTAAGCTTTGTTAGTAGAATAAATTATGAAATTAGAGTTCAAAAGTAATTACTTTAAAATGGGACAAAATGTATAAGTTATTATTTTTCAACAAACATTAACTGTTTTTTCGGTTTAATTTTGTTTATAAATGTTAAAATTTCAACATTAAGAAAAAGGCGATATAGTTTTCTTTAAAGTAAAATCGTTTAGTAAGAAGATGGAAAATGTTTCAAAATTTTTTTTTATAAAAAAAGTTAGTTTTTTTTACAAATTATCATAGATTTATTGAATTAATAAGAAGAAGGACGGTCTAGGAGATGATATTAAAAATCAGATGTTTTTTTAAACATAGACAAAGATAATTATCTCTTTGTACTATCTTTGCATCAAGATTGTTTTGCAAATTTGCATTGCAAAAGAGGTGGCGCTATTTGTCACAGTGAACTTGCCGCAGACTTGCAATGTAAGGAATGTGGCGCTAGTTGTCACGGCGAATTTGCTACAAGTTTGCTTCAAATTTGACAAGTCAAATTTGCTATGACAAGCTAATATCAAGTCAACATCAAACTTGCTACAAACTTACGTGCTATCTGGGAAGTGTGGGAGAGGACAATGCCGTATTCTTAGGAGAATACAACAGGTGATATTTTTTCATACCCGGATTGCCAAATCAGCCTTTGTGAAGGTTGCAATAGACCAGGGTGATTGATCGTCGGGCGATCTTCTGTAAGCTTTAGAAATGACATGCCACCTGGCTGATGGCCAGACCAAGAGCGATAGATAAAAAGGTGGCCTTGTGTGTGTGTAGGGGGATCGGTTATTGCTTCTCTGAGGACAGGACAACCAGAGTACACTGTAAAAAAAATCCCGTAAAATTTACGGTTTTAAACCGGCAGCTGGGTTGGTTGTGCAAAACCGTAAAAGTTACGAAGTAAATCCGTAGGCACAACGGTTTTTTACCGTATGAGATCAAGTTTTCTCATTAAAAATTAAATCATCGAAGTAAGTGACGTCATCGACTGAGTTGAGTTGTTTCCTCCTTCTGTTCGAGTTGAGTTGAAACGTGCTGATGTGTATTATCGATTAGGAATATTAATTAATCAAGGCTTTATTATTAATTTCAATTAATCTAATTTTTAATTGAACTTACTTGGACGATTTCGATGCAAGATGGTGACAAAACTTCGAACTCCTCCGAGCCGGGGATCGAAACCGCGTTCATAGAAACAAAAGGCAGTCTCTCTAACCACTAGACCACCGGAGACTTCAGAAAATGAAGTAAAAATAATCTATTTGAGTTTTAAAGTCACTATAGCTCTAGTGGCGCCACCTAGTGGTGTAAAAATCAACTATTGCCAGAACACGTGTTTTAAGGTTAGCTTTCATGAGTGACAACAGGTTACTGCAACAGGGGATTACAGCCTTTGTTGCTTCAAATCCCATAACTCCTATCATTCAAGTTCAAGGTTACTGCAACATGTGTAAACAATAGCGGAGATGGAACCCTATTAAAAACATGAAATGAATGCAATAAAATTACATTTAAGAAAAGGGAAAGTTATCATACGGAAAGCAATACCGTCTGACGAAAAATAGAATTTGAACTGATGGTTTTAAACCGTTTATGGCTGGAGCGGAAAACGGGGAAAAACCGTTTTGTCAACAAAACAGCTTTAAACCGTCAAATATACGGAAAAAGTCCGGGAAAAAAACGGATATTTTTTACAGTGTATGGGATACTAGCTGCAGCTGGGTCTAGACCCCTGACCTTGGCGACTTGGCGACGAAATATAAGATCTCAAAGGTGTTGGAATCTTCTCAATATCTCTATTAGGAGAGGATATACTCTTGAATGTACTAGATGATTCCCTGTGACGTCACGGCCTGCAGGGGGAGACTATATAAGGAGAGCGCTTGGATGACGGAGGGAATGTTGATCGATTTTTCACGTTGTTGATCGACTGGGAGTGCCTTAGAACGCGAACGTCTTTGGAGTTCTATCCACTGTGGGAGCTAGTAAGCTGTTAGACGCCGAGCAGTGGTAGTGTTTTTCCACTGGAACGACTTTAGAGTTTCGTCTGCAGTGCGAGCTAGGAAGCTGGTGAGCTGAGCGCTATTGAAAGCGCTGTTATTGTCGTTATTAGTTATTTTCTGACGGTTTGTGTTGTTAAATCTCAAAGTGCTGAACTATTATCTGTGAATTGTTGTCTATTTACGTTGCTAATCTGTGCAAGAACTATTGTTTCCTGTACCTGTGCTACGCGTTTTCCTGCATATTTGTGAATAAACCTACATTCTCCATTATCCTGAGTGTTGGACTGTTTACACCATACACCCACCGATAGACTTTTGTAACAATATCTATTTTAAATATGAATTATTCGTATGATTTTTTTAAATGAAGAGTGTAGGAATTCCTGTAGAGGTTTGCCATCAGGCACACGTATGAAAATATTTGGTAATATTTAAAGAAATTTGTTAATTCGTCGTTGCACTACAGAAACAAACATTGATTTTCAGGGGAAAATATAATTTTTAAAATTAATTCTTTTAAATATCTTCCGAAGATGTAGTACTGTCAGTGAAGTATTTAAAATACACTGTGCTTTGTTAATGCATAAATCAATAACCCTAAGCAGCTTACTTTAAAAAAAACCCTATTAAATATCTGGCGTCTGTCTAGTTCCCAGACTATAGTAGTGGAGTTGATTTTAATAGACATATTATGGAGAAAATATCCTAATATTTAGCGGCATTTTTATACCAGTTTCTGTAATTTTGATGTGTTTTATTTAAGCAGTTATATTTCACTTTCTCCCTGTCCGCTCTCAGGGCCCTTCGCCAGTGGTCTGACGAATCAGTTCGGTTGTCGGACGGTGACCATCATCGGAGCAGTGCTGGCCGCCTTCGGACTGGTTGTCAGTATCCTCGCGCCCAACATCACTTTCCTCTACTTCAGTGTGGGATTGTGCACAGGTGAGTGCCCGCTACTCAAAGTTACTCTCACAAATAAATGCATGCAGTTTGTGTGTGTGTTCTTTTTTCACCAGAAAATGGAATGAATGTTAAGTTTTCCAATATTCTTTTTATTTCTTGCAAAAATAAATGGGATTCTAAATAATGAGCTCTTTCTTGTGATTTGAGATTTTCAGTATTGATTTTTTTTAATAGATGAAATATTTAGCTGCACTGAATTAACTATTGACATCAACTAGGAATAACTCGTTTTCTTGTTTATTCTCATTAAAAAAGGGCCTGTAATTCTTAGTTTTCCGACTGTTATTTTGTAAATCACAGATTTTGGAAAATGTTTGTCGCAACAGCCCAAGATTTCTGAGCAACCCGTCTCTTAAATTAATTGTATTGTGGGCCACCAGCCGCAGCCGAGTACCTGTAGATGGCGCTGCCATCGTGAGTGACGTCAGAGAATCAAGCTGCCGAGAACAGTAGAAGACGACGAGGCGGTATGAAGGAGGTTGGTTTGGTTTCTCAAGACCAGAAGACGATTTGAAAGACGATATACGATGCTAATGAGCGCCATCCTTATCACGTGACGGACTAGAACTGTTTCAATTGTACATAGTTGTAAATAATGAATCTTCAAAATGTAATATTAATTCTGCATAATATAATAGTTAGTTCAAGTTACTGTGTATTCATTTATGGAACCAATTACTAAGCTGGCTTGATGACCGCCTACAGTACTTACAGGGTGAGTGTTAAAAAAAACTTTTCCGATGCATGGCCTCCTGGCGAGCATACCATCCGAGAGAACGAAATAAAATTTTGAATGCATGTATTATACGGTATGCGCTCAAGAATGATGTGAAAAACAATAGTCCATCTCTCACAGTTAGGTTACAGCGACAGCTTTACTACTGCTTCCAGCGCCGTCTTAACAAATTTGAGCACTCTGGGCTAGAGTAATTTGGCGCCCCATCAGAACCGTAACTAGGGGTTTGAGAACCTGTGGCCCAACGAAAATACCTGTGTAATGAAACAATCGAGAGACTCAAAAACGGCGCCTGTTTTCTGATGAAGGCTTTACAATTTTGTAAATCAGCGCTTTTGCAAGTCAGCTTCCACAATGTAGATAGCTTGGATTTGTATCACACGCACAACTTTAGATTTTCTCACTGACTCTCTCTGTATGAAAACAATTGAGGAACGCAAAAAAGTCACCCGTTCTCTGATGAAGGCTTTATAATTTTGCAAATCAGCGCCTTTGCAAAACAGGATTTTGCAAGTTAGCTTCCACACTGTAGATAGCATGGACGTTACAAAAACATGTGTATAATTTCAAAAGATATTCCTGCAGAGACAGTCAGTGTGAAAATCCAAAATTATGCGTGCGATACAAATCCAAGCTATCTACAGTGTGGAAGCTGACTTGCAAAAGCGCTGATTTGCAAAATTGTAAAGCCTTCATCAGAAAACAGGCGTCGTTTTTGTGTCTCTCAATTGTTTCATTAGACAGGTATTTTCGTTGGGCCACAGGTTCTCAAACCCCTAGTTACGGTTCTGATGGGGCGCCAAATTACTCTAGCCCAGAGTGCTCAAATTTGTTAAGACGGCGCTGGAAGCAGTAGTAAAGCTGTCGCTGTAACCTAACTGTGAGAGATGGACTATTGTTTTTCACATCATTCTTGAGCGCATACCGTATAATACCTATATTCGAACGGTTTGCTCGCTGGGGGGTCCTATATCTACAAAGGTTTTTTTATAATCACCCTGTAATATGCACATAATCTTAATTTGTTTTGAAACATTTTATATCACCTGTTACTTAACTTCGGGGTAGACATAGCATGGCAGTTTCCTTGATGTTTGGTGAGCATATTAGCATTGACTAGAAGATATAAGAACAAAATAATAGTAGATACACTCGATCAGAAAGCTTTCGAATACTTCTGGTCATTAGCATTCTATGAATTGTTAAATGCGTCGTATCTGTCATTTGCTTCCAAAAAGTGTTCTTTGATAGTGAATATAAATCGCAATTATTCTATATGAGAACTTCTTCATATTTATCTTTTTTTTATCGCTGCTAGCCTTCCAATGCTAATGGTACATTTCTCCATAATTTAAAAACTGCATTGATCTCACGGATCTTTCATGTTTTAAACCAACTGGCCACCACAGTCACGCTACTTTATAGCATTTTGTATTATTTTCTGTTTTCCCCTCGTTATTTGATAGCACGAGCAGTGGCGGTTTTCTGCACAGGTGCTAGGGGCGTTCACCTCCTGCCTCAAGACCCTGGGTGTGTATGTGCACGCTCTAAATCTATTTGATGTACATCTCAGTACTAAGCCGATGGTTAATTAATGACATTGAGTAGGGGAAGGGATATCATTTTGCGTCAATGGTCTCAAATTATCAAAATCCGCCGCTGATCCAGATGTCCAGAAAGTCTGTAAACATTGTTTCTGACATTCATACTGACGGTTTATCTTTAATTAATGAAACAATCTTCACCAGGTTTAGTCAAATTAAAGCCTTGTTCTAAAACTACACCAGCAATGTTTTGGACGGTTTTTGTAATTTTGAACCGTGGACAAACGTTGAGCACCTGAACCGGGCCCCCCCCCCCCCCAAACTCGAGCAACGAACTAGCGGGAACGGATTTGACCCAGACGATACCTTAACGTTCACCAGGTTTGCGTATGCAACCGAGCTTTGTTGAAATAAACACCTTCAACAAGATGATATTTTTGAAGGTCGTGCAACCATAGAATGGTTTAAGGAACATGACGTTTAGTTTTATTATCAGTGGCCCACAGAGATTGGGGAGAAATGCCTTAAATGACCAATGACGAGGACATTTCAAATAATTTGTGTTTTAATTTCACTAGCGAATATCACCCAGTCATATGCTATACTTCTTCTTCAGATCTACAAAAAGCACAGAACAATACTGCCTTATAGCATCGTTCAATATTTGAGGCAAAATGCTTTGAACAGAAACTATAACTACAATTCATTACTTATTAAGAATTCTGATGAAAGAAATCCTTGAAACGGAAGGCGAGCGCAGCTAGGAAAATTTGTCTGGCTGTCACTTATCACAGCTTGAAGTCTTCGAGTATTTTGCATGAGGTATTCGTTTCATATTATATGAAGAAATTCAAGAAATTGAGAAGTTGAAGCTGAAAATCGACGCATCTAACTCGATTTAAATACTTATATTGTTTGTACTTAAACAACTGTTGATGTAGTTTCAAACAACCCATTATCTGGTCTCTGGGAAGCGACAAAAGGAATGATTCCGCAGTTAAAAGTAATTGGATATGAAATAAATTTTCTAATCAGCTGTGTGGATGAAAAAGAAATACCCGAAACGTTTACTAAGACAAAATGCCACTGATAAGAGTGGTTTCAAGACAACAAATAATATATTTTTTGTTTAGTGTTTCGATCTCCTCTTCATCCTGTGCCTTTATTACTTTCTTTCTTTTTTTCCTATCGCGATTTCTTTTCAGCTGAAAAATGCTTTCACGGCACATCTCTGCGCGAAACCTTTTTCGGGACCCTTCATTACACAGCCCAATGAGGTTTTAATGAATGAGAAACAAAATTAAAATTTAGTTTTTATTAATTTACACATTTGGTTTTAAAATTTACATATTTGGAAAGATTTTATGAAATGTTTCAAATCAAGGCGGCCTACCGAATTATTTTTAGTTACTAACTCTTGTTATAGCTTTAGACCCAAATTTTTAGCTGTAATGCTCTGAATTAAATTTTAGAAAATTATAGACGAATTTTTTTTCATTGAGCGACTTCAAACAAAAGAAAACGAGTATATATTACAGCAGATGAGTTTTCTCTGGGGCAACATGAAAACGAAACCAGCACCAAATAATGATGATCGAGAAAAAGAGAAGAAAAACTAATCAAGAGAGCGAAGGTGGGAGGGTGGAGGAAAAAAGGAACATCATGGGGTTGGCCGTGCGCCAAACTGGGGCTGCGGCTTAAGCAGCCGAGGCACCGCCCAACTCAATGGAAGGGAACTAAGGTTTCCGCTTCCCGAAGTGTCGCTTACCTATTGTGCAGTGAGAGAATTTTGATGCCGTTCTGTCAGCAGCCCCAATTTGTGCATCTTTCCTTAATGGTGCATTTTCTGTCTCCGTTTTTATTATTTGTTTTCCATTTTTGTTGTTCAACGAACTTTAAATGTGGAGAAATAGCCAAATAGAATTCAAAACAAAAAAAACACGCTTTCAAAATGTTTTCCGGAATCGGTGTGGCTGTTCAGCCCTCACGGTCGAACTGCCACGGTTTGCGACCCCACTTGGAGTCAGAATCCATAGTTTAAGAAGCTATGTGCCTTCTGTATCTTTATCGCCCCAGTATAACCCCAACTCAAAGCCAGGACAACTCCCTGTAGGTTGGGTGTGTATACGTGGAACTTTATTTAAAAAAAAAAACTTTACAAACTTAGATTTTTTTAACAATTTTGAATTCAGAATAACAATTAATAAGAGTTTAAACAGTTATAAACGTAATAAAGAACAAACAAACATATAAGAAATATTTAACATATCATAATGATTTGAAGAGAAGTTCCTCATTCTTGTAATGTCCTTTCTAATAATCGCAGTTTTGATAAATTCTTACGTGTTTTGACTGGGTTTGAAATGCATCAGATGCCGTAAAACTACTCACTCACTCCCGCGCTGTCTCTTCCAGGCACCGGCTTCGGACTCATCTACCTCCCGGCCATCGTCTGC
>BGPR01006278.1:0-28386 GCA_013235015.1 Araneus ventricosus | reverse complement strand
GCTGGGATCTGAAAGGAAGGAAACAGACCCGCATCAAGGAACGCAAGCACTTCGACAACCAGCGGGAGTGGTCTCGTACACTTCCCAAAAAAGGTGCTGTTTCCCCTCCCCCCGCGTGGATAAAAAATCGAACCTATTGTAACCCAGGATCCAATGACTATCAGAATATATTTAGGTAAAAAATCAGACTTAAAGCGATGCGTTCCGATTAAATGCGTACCGATTTCTACTCTCTCTTAGTTCAAGGACAATCTTTTCGCGTGCACAGATTGCTACCAAGTACGCATGCACATGGAGAATCGGATGGAAACAAAAGCGCCAAGCAGGAGTCAATAAATATCGTGCACAGAAGATTGCGTTCAATACGCATGCGTGTGGAGATAGCGGACTCGTTGGAGATGCGCTTATACAGACCGACAGACAGTCAACCTTTTGACGGATTTGGCCCAAACTTTGATACGGACCTACATTCATGACGATAAAACTATGTACCAAATTTTATTCGTCTAGCTATTCAAGTTTTTGAATTATAGCGTTCGCATGACCGCGGATATACAGACAGACAAACTTCCCGCCGACGGAATTTGTCCAAAATTTGATAGAAACCTACAAATTATGTTTAAAGACCACATACCAACTTTCATCCCCGTAGCTCTAATAGTTTTCGAGTTATCGTGTTCACAGACACACAGACATGATTCCAAAATTGTGTTTTTCGGACTCGGGGAGGTCTAAATCGTGGAGATTCGTCAAAATCTGGAGTTCGAATTTTTTGACGATTGCAATACTTTCTCTCTGAATACTTCGTATATGAGAAAGTAAAAACTGGAAATGTTCTCCCCTCGACTTCATCGGCCCTTTCTTGTGTGACTTAGTGGCATTATAAAAGAAACTTGCGTACGCATCTTAACAAAAATGCCTCTGCCCGAATTTGTTGCAGATCTACAGTTTTTGGTGTGAAAACGACGTACTGAATTTCGTCCGTCCAGCCCGTAGCAGGTTCGCAAACATACGGACAAACAGACAAAGAGTCTTCCCCTTCACGAATGGGGTCCAAAAGTTGAAAAGGATCTACAATTTTAGTATAAAGGCCACGTTCTGTTATCCGTCCTCGCTTAATTAGGATTAGGCCACTTAGGATTGTTTTCATTTTTACTTTCTCGTATACGAAGTATACAAAGAGAAAGTATTGTAATCGTCAAAAAATTCGAACTCGAGATTTCGACGAATCTCCACGTTTTAGGCCTCCCCGAGTCCGAAAAACACAATTTTGGAATTATGTCTGTATGTGAACACGATAACTCGAAAACTATTAGAGCTACGAGGATGAAATTTGGTATGTGATCTTTACACATAGTTTGTAGGTTTCTATCAAATTTTGGACAAAATCCCTCAACGGGAAGTCTGTCTGTCTGTATGTCCGAAGTCATGCGAACACTATAACTCAAAAACTTGAATAGCTAAATGTATAAAATTTAGTACACAGTTTTATCATCATAAATGTAGGCCCGTATAAAATTTTGGGCCAAATCCGTCAACGGGTTGACTGTCTGTCGGTCTGTATAATTTACCATTGAAACCAATCCGCTATCTCCATGCGCATGCGTACGTCTGTGCTCGCGAAAGGAGCGAATTATGTCAGTTTGTTCTTGAGATGGCAAGAGTGAAACCTAGCAGTGTGCGACAGATACGCGTTTTAATCGGCAGGCATCGCTTTGAATTTGATTCTTTACCTAGATATTTTTCAATGACTATAATGAAAAACCTTCTGATAGCCATTGGATTCTGGATAACAGTAGGTTCGAATTTTTTTAGCCACGCGGGGGAAGGAGAAACGGCACCTTTTGGGGGAAGTATACGAGAAAGTTTAGGGGAGAACACTCCCGCTGGTTTCAAAAATTGATTGTTCAGTTGGCTGACTCCCACAGCTGTTGACTCCAATGGCGGCTCGTGGTTGAATTAAATGGAGGTTCACAAAACAAATTTTGAAAATTAAATCTGTAGATATGACGTAACTTACAAGTTAAGATACATTTGGGTTTTCACAAGTTAAAGGAAGGCAACTAAAAAAATAAGAAGCTCTCATAGGTAAAAATAAATTGTAATATTTTATTTCTTACAATGGATTGTAATAAAACCTTAATATTGCTAACAATATATCTTTGAACTTTTATTACAAAACAGTCAAGTACAACTTTCGTAAATTAAATCAACTCGTCTGTCTTTTTTTAAGGCAAACAAATCAATAACGTTTTCATTGAATTTAGACATGCCATTGATCATTCTTTTTTCAATTGAGAGCATAGCTAGAGCGCTTAGTCTGTTCTCGCTCATAGTGCTTCTTAAAAATGTCTTAACTCGTTTTAGAGTTGAGAAGCAACTCTCAGCTTCATCAGTGGTCATTGGAATGGTAACAATAATTAGCAATAGTTTGTAGGCCTCAGAAAACGTAATCTGCAAATTGTTTTCTATAATAAATTGTAGAAGACTAATAGCACCAGTCATATTTCTGAAATCTGATCTTCTGTAAATTACTCCTAGTTCAGTTTTCAGACGATCCTTTTGTAACATGGAATAAACATCAGTTGCTTGGTCAAGAATCTGAGTTGGAAACTTTTTCTCGTACTCCTGGAATTTTGGAGCTTTGAGGAGAGAAACAGCAGAGTAGTGAGAAATAAAACAAAATCTCTGTTTTACTTGATTCGTGATAACATCACATATCTCTCTAGCTGCTACAGTTCTATTTATATGAATATTTTCTCTCTTTCTTTTTCTTGAAGTTTCATATGATGCCGATATGTCCTTTGCCACTGTGTCCATTCTCTTCCTTTCTTTCTCTAATGACTGCTGGAAAACGTTTACTTGCTTTCTAATGAGTGCTGCATCAGTTCGTGTTTTCTGAAGCTGGTTGTATAACACATCGACATGTGGCATAATATTGTGAAACACTGTAAGCCAAAACACAAATTTCGAGTCTTCTAACATACGGCGAATAGCCCCTGCTTGATTTATTGCTACAGCATGTTTAGATGTTGACTCTATTTTTTCCCATGCATTCAATCAACTGTTCCCTATATTCATGCACTGTATTGATGGTTCGATTCCTAAAATTCCATCTAGTATCTGAACCATCAGGTATCCTTTTTCTAACAGTTTCATCTAGAATAGCAATTCTCTGTGGAGATTTATTGAAAAAGTTAGTAATATCACTGAGGTTGGAAAAAAATACTCGAACTTGCTGATTCTTACTGGTTGCTTGCCCAACAATCAAATTAAGCTGATGTACGTAGCAATGCACATATTGTGCATTCTTGTAGGCACATTGAATAAAAGCTTGAACACCAGCGTGTTGACCACTCATCAGGTTTGTACCGTCGTAGCTCTGTGATATTAATTTCTCGGGTTTGGCTACTACTTTTTCAAAACTTGCTTGGATACATTCAACTATAGATTTTGCATCATGCCCAGGTGGATTCGCGAATCTCCAGAATCTCTCAACCGGTTGCCCGTTACTTAAAACGTATCGAAAAACGATAACCAATTGGGAAATTGATGACACATCAGTAGTTTCATCTGCTATTACTGAAACAAAACTTGCTTTTTAAATCTCATTTTTTATCTGGTTCTGACAAACAGTGAGCATGCAGTCTAATAAATCATTTTGGATTTCTTTTGACGTTCCTTTAAAAATAGTGGCACTGGTAAGATGGTCTTTAAGAGAGGAATCAAGTTCTGCTGAGAAGTTGATAAGACCTCTGAAAACTCCCGTATTTAATGAATCCTCGCGTTCATCATGTCCTCGAAGTGCAAGCTCAAATGCACCGCATATCAGAATGCAATCAATGATTTTTGTTAGAAAACGATTTTTGGTAACTTTCTCATTATGTCTTTTAACATTTGAACGAAATGCAATGTCGAGTTGTTGGCGAATATCCACTTTTCCTAGCAAATTAAATTCTAAGATCGAGTTTAAATGTGATTGTGAGCATTCATGCTTTTTTTATTTTCTGAGCTAGATGTGATAAATCAGCAACACCGTAACTCACCCAACTCGAATCACCATTCTGTTTTGGAAACAGGAGGCATGGAAAACAAAACAGTCTGTTAGTTAATTTGCATCCACAAATCCATGGACATTTCTCATATAAATTGAGTTTGAATTCCCTTTTGAAATCTCTAGTTTTACATTTCGTCACCTGGATAAGGTTTAGCAAAGGTGTTGGCCTGAGTAACTTCAATTCAATTTTTCTTTCCAAACACAATGTTGAAAAATGCAATTGCTTTAGTTCCGAAACACTGCTTTTACAAAGTGCCATTTTAACTGTTTGCACTAGTTCGTAAAAATTATATATCGAAAAATAATAACAATAATAAAAAACGAATTAACTAACCGAATATAGCAAAACCGAGTGAGAATTCGAACGCGAAGAATGCGAACTCCGGCGAGCTCCCGCACACTGAAGATGTGCGAATGGAATGGTATCGGCGGTGCCCTGCCCATTAGGGTGGATCGAAAAGTATAGGGAAAATTTTTTTTTTTGAAATTATTTTTGGCAGGGGGTGGGGGTGGGAAAGTTTTGTCTTAGGTATATTAGTTTACTTTTATTTTTTTACTGAAATCCATTCATATCTTCCAGTGCCCCAAGTGCCCCAAAAATAGTTAAAAATGACATTTTTTTTAGGAAATTTATAAAAAAATATTTTCAAAATTTTCTTTAGCCCCGGGTAAGAAAGTTTTGTTTTGGGAATATTAGTTAACATTTTTTTATTATTATTAAAATTCATTCATGTCTTCTGTTCGCCCGAAAGGCCTCCCAAAAGTTAAAAATTGGCATTTTTACAAATATCTATTAAAAATTATGAATTAATGAAAAATATTTGAAAAATTTGCAGATTATTCAAGTATTAAACTATAAACTTATAAATAATATAATTTTATAATAATACATGAAGTATAAATTTAATAGTCAAAGCAATAAATCACAAAACTTATAAAAGTGAACTTATAACATAGATTTTTTAATTCTATTAGTTTGAAGACTTGCATATTTCTAAAGGATGTAATACTTTTTGGTATTATAATGCTTGATAAGACTTCTTGATTATATCCTGTTCAATATGAAGCCGTGTCTCTTCTCTTCTCCATATACACTTTCCGACGCTTCAGACACTAAGCGAAAACATCTTCCTACAGCTTGGGTATGGCTTGGATATTTTGACCATTCTTCCGTCTAACTTTTAACATGGCCTCAATTTCTTTAAATGGCACATTCATCAAAAGATGTGGTTCAAAAGGTCCAACTCGTTGCCAGTTAATAAGTGCAAAATAATCCTTTGCTTTAAAGTCTATTTTTGATACTTGAAAAATTCTTATTCTGATGATCCTCTGTTTTCATTTCTAGCACAAATTAGTTTTCGTAGTGCTAAAGACTTTATATTCTCTTTGTTATCTGTGAGCATTGACAATAGCAAATTTTCAGTATGACAAAAGAAGTTATTTCGTTGAATAAAAGTGTGTACTATATTTCTTAAATTGGGTTCCAAATATTTAGAAAATGAGATAAGTCTCCAAATATGCAGCGCTTCTTCTGTTATGGAGGGCTTTGTTTTGACATGGAACCATACAAGTTGCATATACCATCATAATATATGTCGCAAGAATAATAAGATTGTCAGATGACTTTTCTGCGACCACATACAACTTTAAAATTCTACTTGTAATTGTTAGCTACCTTGAGTGAGCAACTGCAACAGGCTTTCTTAATGCCAGGTCAGAATAACATTTAGCACGAAATATAGCTAGGCAAATATCATATAGATATTGCTGATCATTGCTGAGAACCATTCTATCTAAAGTATGTGGCATATTCTCCACACTTATTGAAGAAAAAGAAGCTACAGGTAGCTCCTCGCAGGTTTTGATTGCTTTACCAATAGGGCGACAAAATTCTTCAGGACCAGTTGTTGCACCATTCAAAGAATTTAGTAGATGACGGAGAGGTAACTGGTTTGTTTGAAGCAAACAAATTCATCATTGTAATGGTCTATTGAGGCCAGTTCCATCAAGCGAATAATGCCTCCTCTTGTGCCCAGTATTTACATTTGTTCCATCGCATCCAATTACTGTTAGCCCATTTTATTGCATATTATTTGATACGAAAAAATTGAGTATTGATTCTTTTATAGCTTTAGATCCTCCTGTTGCAGCAGTGACATGTCCGATATACACAGAGTTAGGTTCGTTTACAAGAGTATAATCAGGATTGCGGTGATTTAAATCAGTTGATTAAAATCACTGATTTAAATCGCGATTTAAATCAACTGATTTTTTTTAAAAAAATCACCGATTTAAATCACTTTATTTTAAATATCAAGTTAATCTGCTTTAATGAAATAAACTTGTTCTTGTATCTTTAAGTAATGATTTTAAAATATTTTTAAATGTATATTTAAAGAAAGAATATATAGAACATAAAATATTTCATCGAATTGATGTAACTAGAGTACTTTCCATATCTTTATTTTTGAGAACGAAAGCAAATTAGATTTTAACCCTTTGCGGCGCAAGGCAATAATTTTTTTGAAATATGATGAGAAAACATAATGAATGGGTTTAATTTATTGTCTAGACATAGAATCTCCAAAAAAAAATTTTTTTTTTAACTTGCTTCATTTCAGGAGGGGGGGGGGGGTGCCGAAAGGGTCACCCCCTCATGAGAACCCCCTTAGATACAGCCACCTTGATACACTCGAAAATTATTGTTGAATCTTACAGAAAATTATAAATTAAAACTTCAAGAATATTGGAGCAAAATGTTGGAGTTATTTTGCTAAAATTTTTAAACGTCCAGAACTAAAAAATTTCTTATCTCTGAGTCAAGGAATTTTCCCAAACTTTATCTCTAATAATTCCTATTCTGAAACAAAATTTCATAAGACTGCCATATACATTCTAAAAGGAGTACTATTAGCCCTATCCTAAACCTATTATTTTCCATTTATAGTTGAATTGAACGGTTGAGAAGCGAGTGAAATTAGGTGAGCCATTAACTGGCACACTTCGAGCAAAGGGTTAAATAAATCTCTAATGAGCAACGCAATAAAATGCAAAGTATGAGAGACTCCTTTTTTTATAAAATAAAATAAATATTGTGAAAGGATCATGTTCACAAAGAAAGAACATAGTAAAATGCAGTGAGTTTCATTTTAATATTGGAGAAAACTAAATAGTGTTGGAGACAACAAATTTTTATATTGCAATAATGTTCCAATGTAAGATAATTAAGTAATGCATATAAATGCTCCAAAAGATATACAAACATCTACATAGTGCATTTTAAACTATGATCTATACTTATAAAAGGCAATGTTTGCAAACTTGTGCGCAATGTCCAGACGAATCTATCACACTTACAGTCATGAAATTTGGCGCACAGGTAGTCCTGATGGTGACTCAATGCACCTTGAAGCCTGAATTTAAAATTTTATCTAGATTTTTTTTTATTTAATGTTTTGGGTCAAATAGATTAGAAGCAGAGAAAGCTTCAAAACTTGTGTTTGTAATGAAACAAATGAACAGCTGAGTGTAAAATTCCATAACATTCTAACATACAATAATATATCTATAGACAAGAAATGACAATTTTTATTATATTGTTCCTATTTTCCTTAATAAAATTGTCTTATATTTTAAAAGTATATATTATTGTTATATTTTAGTTCACAAATATTTTTTAAATAGTTGTTACATTTTTTTTTTTTTAAAGAAAGTACACCTTAATGACTGGTATGTTGTTATATATATATAAGTCTATGACTGTAACACTCATTGTCTAATATACAAATGTTAAATATATATATATATATATAGTTTTTAAAAAAATCATTAAAATCAAAAAAATCTTGATTTAAATCAAAAAAATCCGATTTAAATCAAATAAATCGATTTTTTTGAAAAAAATCAAAAAAATCGACAACCCTGAGTATAATGCTCCTCCTTCGTGGTCTTTGGGTAGTACTTTGTGTCCTTCTTAATTAGCACTTTTGTGTTGTCTTTTCTCCCATCGAAATATAATCCGGTTAAAATAGACCAAGACACTGTTAACTTAGTAGACTTTGCAACTGCATTTTTACGCTGTCTGCGAATTTTATTGCGATCTACCACATGCGAAGTCTCTCCTTCGTTTACAATTCCAATGTCTTGTAAAACAGCACTGGCAAATGAAGCAGTTGCTCTATCTCAATTCCGTTCCCTTGCTAAAGTAGGGAAATCTAAACGATTTTATGATTGATATTTCAAGGTACTTACATCCGTATCCGTATACAAGGAAAAATACATAGTGTTGAGCTCAAGTAGCTCCAATGATTGAGCATCAGCATCAGTTTTAACTATTTTACGTTTTATTCTTTTGTCTTCCATCTGTTTTCTTTTTCCCTTTTCTCTTTTTTTCAGAAGCAATTACTTCCACTTTTGCAATAACCATTTTCCTTTCTAATCTCTGATCTTTTATAAACAATCGTTCAGCAAGTGGAATTTTCATGTCTTTTTGGCATTTACATGTATAGAAATTTGTACACTTACAAAATGTGATATCGAACAGACACGATATTTATTCATTACCAATATTTTTCCAATTTTTGTTGGTATTTTTATCATTCCTTTGCCCTATCCTCTACGCTTCTCCCTGTAAAATCGTTTCTTTAACACATTTTTTATTTTTAATTTTTAATTCGAAATTTGAATAAAAATCGTTTTCTGTCAATATTTAAGCGTCTTGGGGCACCGGAAGATATTAAACGAAGTTGAAACAATTTTGCATGCATGCTAGTATGCTTAAAAGACAACTTTTTCACCCTATGCCGATTATTTTATCCACACTTTGAATTTTCGATCCACCCTACTGCCCATCCCGCTCCTCTGTCCGCTTCTGTCTCTATAAGTTGATTTTCAAGGGCATTTCTTCGGTCGCACGTGCGATCAAAGAAGACCAAATGCGCTGTGCTGTAGTAACCTACAATACAGTACGTTAGCCACGTAGTAGCGTATTTACAATGGAGGAAACTAATCCTGGAAATTGACAAAAATCTGGAAGTGTATTTAATATTATTTTATGTAATTTATTAATAAATTTATTTCTTCGTTTTTCTCTGGGGGTTCACGTGCTCATGTGCACAAATAGAGGAGCCGCCACTGGTTGACTCAGAAGTTCACAGTCCAGGCAAACTTTTTACTGCAGTATTTAGATTGTGTTAAAAAAATTTCGTCAAACCACTGTACTTTTATCCTTTTAAAATTAATTTTAAATTTAAATCATTTTTTTATAATCGAGATATTGAAACCAATTCTCTTGAAGGTGATCCGCAAATAAATTTTTTTCAATTCCTACTATTAGTTCACACTCTCCTTATATATATATATTTATATATCTTGTTCAAATTTTCAATCGTTAATAAAATACTTTTTATTCATCCACTCAAGTTCAAATACATTTTTTAAACTTGCAGTGGATGACACTTGATGTTAATACAGTTTTTTCAAATATTAATTCATTAATTAAATTGAATTAATTTTATTTATTAGAGCCTCGTAAGTTTGCCGCCAAATCGCCAAATTTGTCGCCAAGATTAGGATCTCAGGGAAACGACTTTATAGCTTTGTAACAATATGGAATTCTATGGTGCAATCTGCAGGAGGAAAAAAGATATGTCATTGCACAGTGCATGGCAACATGCAGTTGGATGTGAATTGACAGGCAGAGTTGTGTTTTGCCCATATATAGCTAAAATTCATTAATTAAATTAAATTAATTTTAAATTTTAGTTTTATATGGGAGAAAAAAATTTCTAAAATAAAATTTTTCTTTGTTGACATAAGTAGGAATTGACTTTAAATTTTTTTTATATTGTTTTATTTCATTTTGTCACAATATTTGTTATTTAAAAACTGCTTGCATAGAGCTTAAATGGAAATCATTGAAAAATATCTGATTTCGGCAGTTGTAGAGGGGAGGGGGGAACTTGCATCGTCTGAGGGTCTTAATCCGACCCCGCCGACCACGGTTCCTAAATTTGGACAACAATCTCAAGTAACCCTCCACAATTTTATTATGGAAAGTTACTTTTAAATTATATCAAATAGAAGTAAACGCGTAATTGAGGCGCTACTCCAGAAAAGGAGATCTTCAGTATATTTCCACGCCGCCTTCCATTACAACAGACGAAAGGATTCTCACCTTCCGATTTATTTCACTTGCCTATTCAGCCAACTGTCATCATATTGTTTTTGAGTAGACATTGTATAGTTTTGATTATTATGAGACTTTAATAAATTCCCGAATCATGAAAGACACAATGAGACCGCTTAAGATAGCTAAATATGTATCTTCAGCAATGCGCGTGGAAGAATAAAAAGTTCTGGCCGGTAAAAGACTACCAGGCCAGTGTCCCCATTTAAGATTGAACGTGCGCTCATCTCAATCTAATTTTAATCGCCTTACCATTAGAGATGATACGTAATGATTTTTGGTGAAAGCAAGTGGATTGCATTTGAATCAGAAAAAGAATTGTTCTCACCGTTATGAACAGCAATTGCACAATGCGCAGTAGATTCAAAATTCAAATTGGTGAGAGTCACTTTACGTTTATCATGTGAGTATAAATTGACTTCATAGGATTTATCGATCCATGCAAACTAACGTCATAAATGAAATTGAAATATTAATTTATTTATAATAAATTAGTTATAACTTCCATTATTAGTTAGTCTCGTTGCAGATTAGATAAAAGCTTTTATTGGATTCGTATCGGTCAATCAAGAAACCTTTTTGTTATCCCCGTTGAATCTGATAAAAATTAATTCGTAATAAAAATTTCTACGAAAGCTATAGTCTGATAATATCTGAAACTCACAGAAACAAATTACTGATTAATATTACGATGCAGATGATAGTTCGCCTAGTAAACATTAAGAGCAACACAAAGATAGAAACAAAAGCAAATTAGAGTGAAAAAAGTACGCTGACAATAACAAAAGTAGCACATCATTTTGGATTTTCTGGACAACAATAATATGGAAAAAATGAAAGGAAAAAGTTTCAATGAAAATTATAACAGTTGGTCATCATTTGGAGTTTTAAACAAATTGCGCTTTAAAAACTTAGAATGGAAATTACAAAAATCGGAAATCAGTTTCGGTTTTTAACCAATAATTCTGTTTGAAAGCAGCTATTTCCAAAGTTTCTCTCGGCCTTCAGAAACCATAACCCGCAAAGATTCCGCATCCTTCATCACTTTTATCTGAAAGCGGCCGAAGAGACATTCAGATAAATCTTAGGGATGTCTTCCCGAAACGTACTCGGAAGGGGTCTTCGGCGAACTATCTGAGAAAGAGAAGACATCTCACTTGATAAGCGCAATCGATCCAAAAATAAACACGTGGGTCAAACCGGAAGACTTGTCCGACAGAATTTATACTCTTCCTTAAAGACTGTGTAATGTGTCTGTCAGTACAACTAGACTGATACGAGGCGGCGGCACTTGAACTCTGCCACTGGTGCGCATCGACGCCTCGGGAAAGTTCGCTTTCCTTAAAAAAATAACTGCACGCCCAGCAAAATGAATGCAGGATTTCATTCGATACAGCGAAGGAAAGAAGTAATAATAGCGTAGCAATGAACTGTTTGTCAGTTGACAAGTTCTCTCTAAGCAACGATTAATCGACTTTTTCGGACGATTATCATATGTGCCGAGAAAGCCCTGGGTTTAGTTTTGATTTTAAAAAATATCAAGATTCTAATACCGTAGAAAAAATTCAAAAAAATTGTTTAAGACCACACAGTGTTGTTACACTTATAAACAGACTGTTGGAAAACAGAGAAACAACAGAGTACGCATAAAGACGAGAGAGTCCATTTTTCTTCTAATGAGATGCATTTATTTGAGTTGGGTTTATCATCTTGATAAACATTAAAAGAAAACTACTAAATTATTATATACAAAAACACCATGTTCTAGCAGCAACATGATGAGCACAAGTGATTACATGGTCGAATCGAATGCATACCGATCCGCCCAACACAGAGAATCCGCAGGCCTTTTATATACGCCAACATCATACAGAAAATGACGTCATACGAATGTCCACCTTACGGCACAGGAATACTCAGAGATTTTATTTCCCTTACGGCACGACCGATTATCTCCAACACAGAAAAAAATGGATTTCTTTCTCTCTTGAACTGATAAAATTTCTACATCATGATTATGCTTCATTCAACCAATTTTAATTCCGATAAGATTGCGAAAAGAGAATAAGGGGTCTATTCAGGTACCCCCCGGTGGGGGGGGGGGGGGGGGGAGGGCCGCACGGGGAGAGGGGGGGGAGTGACGCCTCCCACCCCAACCGGGGGTACCAGAATAGACCCCTTAATCAGTTTAGAGAAGAGAGCCTAAAGTTTCTTCCAATCACCATCCATTTTCGAGAGCATAAAAAATTCTATTACACCCAATTATGTACGAAAAATAGTCTTAAAAAAAGAAAAGAAAATACATCAATATGCGATTAGTAAATAATCAATAAAAAGAAACTTTATTAAATGTATTTATCTGGAACTTTTTTATTGAAAAAATTCAAAGCGGTTTTCTGAATTATTTTAGCTTATGCATATCGAAAAACTAACGGAAGCTTAGCTTAGTTACATTAACGCCCAGTTTTGAAGTTACAGGAGAGTGGTTTAGGAACAGACCCCACAATTCTGAACCGTAGTCAGATGACGAAAAGATTCTGAGCCGGCACCCCGTCTCCAAACTTCCACGCCACACGAGCGGCAGAAAGTTTGACCATTGACGTCAGATTTAATACCGAATACACGGCAGATCTTTCGGTGGAATCGCATTTCGAACCCTCTGGTCCCGAAGCCGAAGCCTTACCAGCAGACAACCACGGCTTCACCGACAGAAGCACACACTGCCAAAAAATAAATAAATATTTTCAAAATGAACCGTTTGATTTTAAAAGCGGACTTTTGCAGACTCGACCGAAATTACTTTTTTTTGCGTATTCGATTTGATGAAAGTAGTCAAGTTTGGTGTCATTCACAGTTATGTTGTAGTAAAGCATCAAAGTTCCCGTATGATGTTAGAAGGGGACTGCTGCGCAGAAGAGGATCTTCAATTGACCGGCAAGAGTTCATGCACATCAATATTTTTTACTATTAATTTTTGTTTTGAAATCTGAATTTTACTTAAACACAAATACATTTTACATTTTATTTTAGTTTAAATTTATTTGCCAATAAACAACTTTTGAATTTTATCTGAGTTTAATTGATATTTCTTGTTTTATATTGCTTTTCCCAGAATTGTTTTTTTAAATCTGAATTTTAGTTAAAAACCAGTAGCTTTTTAAATTTAAATTTCTTTGCAAGTAAATGCAATTTGAATTTTAATTGAGTTTCACTGATATTCCATGCTTTATAATAATTTTCCTTGGATTTTTTGCTTTAAATCTGAATTTTACTTAAGAAAGAATAACTTTAAAAATTATTTGGATTATTTTAAGTTTAAGTTTACTTGCAAATAAAATTATTTTAAATTTTATTTGAGTTTCCTTAACATTCCTGGCTTTTAATTATTTTTCCCTGATTTATTTTCTTTCTGTTTTAAATCTGACTTTTAATTGAAAACGAATAAATTTAAAATTATATTTTATTTTGAGTCTATAAATTTAAATTTTACTCACAAATATATAAATTTTGAATTTTAGTTAAGTTTCATTGATATTCTTGGTGGTTTTATAATAATTTATTCTCTAAAATTCTGAAAATTTTATTCTGTTTGATGTTAAAAGGGGAGTTCTGCAAAATTTAAATTAGAACTTCTTCAAAAATCAAAAATTGTAAAATTTTTGGTTATCGTCTATAGGTTCATTTTCGACTGTGAAACACATGAGAGATAGCTTGGGCCATAATTTCGAACTTGTTTACAGCCCATCCGTTTTTTGTCTCCTGTCAAATTTTAAAAATGTCAGAAGTCCTCTTTTAAAATCAATCGATTCAAATCAGAAATAGATGGATGCGACTTCGCTTGCGGTTAAGGCGACAACTTAAATAAGAGGCTCAGGTTCTGTGCAACTATTTGCAGTTGTTTACAAAATTTGAATTTGTTTACTCAACAGTCATTTTGCATACAAAACAGGGCGAATGTTGCGGAAAAAAACAAAAACAGAAGAAAGTGAATAGCGAACTGTTTGCGACAATAATTAAATTCTTTTAGTTGTAACGAATTGTCGAGTTCCTTGGTAACAGTTAATTCTGTTTAAAAGAGCATATGATCAAAATTCTTAAGAGCATGAATCTATTTGAGAGTCACTGCTTAAATTATGAAATATACCGACGAGCTGTAATTGCTCATTTGAAATAACACATAGATGTTACTTACTGTTATTAGCTGTTAGATTGCTGATGATAAAATATTAGCGTTCATATTTATTAGCATTAACCAAATTGGAGTTGATACTGAATTAGGGGCCGTCCAAATATTACGTAAGCATGTTTTTGGTATTTTTTGACACCCCCTCCCCCCTTGTCAGCAAAAATAAGCAAATCGCAACCCCCCTCTTATAATTACGTAAGCAAACTGCAACCCCCTCTCGTTCTTTTTTTTTACAAAAAGTATAACAGTAATAATCTAATTTTAAAAATTTTAGGACTTAATTCAAATAAAAAAACTCTAACTCGGCTTAAAATGGAAAAAAAAATGTAAGTTTAATTTCCTTGCAATTTCAAGTTTAAACACAAGAATCCAGTTCAATTTTCTTTTGCCAAATTTAACTTTTTTCAAATTTAGTTTTAAAATTAAATTATTTGTGCAGGTTACAAGAGATTTTCTGATAAAGTGATTTTAATGTCTTATGTAAGCATCACTCATACTCCCTCCCCTTGTCAGCAAAAAAATAAGCAAATCATAAACCCCCCTTGGGTGCTTACGTAATATTTGAACGGCCCCTTATGGAAATTTATGAAAGCATAAGTTTAGTATGCATACGATAACTCTAACCTTTCTCGTATACTCCTAACACATGTAAGGAAAAAAATAAGCTAAAAGGCAGTGAAACGAACAGGAACCCCTAACGCAGTGGAGAAAAAAATAAGGGAAACGTCAGACCACGATTTCCGAAAGTCGTTCAACGCGGAAGTGGAATTAGAATGTGACTACCAATAGGGCTGGGTGTAAGATAAAGAAAAATAAATTTGCAATTTGAACAACTTTTTTTTTTAACCGATTGACACAAAAATTGGACGCAAATCTACCATTAAGGTAAGAAGGCCACATACCAAATTTCATTCATCAAAGTCATTTTTTAAAGAAGTTATTACCTTCAAAAGTATGCGATTATGCAAACAGACAGACAGTCAACCCTTTGGCGGATTTGGTCCAAAATTTGATACAAACCTACATTCCTGATGAAAAAAAATGTGTACCAAATTTTATCCACCCAGCTATTTAAGTTTGTGAGTTATCGCGTTCACATTAACACGAACATAGAGACAGGCAGACTTCCCGTGGACGGTCTTTGTCCAAAATTTGATAGAAACCTACAAATTATGTGTCAAGATCACATACCAAATTTCATCCCCATAGCTCTAATAGTTTTCGAGTTATCCTGTTCACAGACCAGACACACAGACATAATTCCAAAATTGTGTTTTTCGGACTCAGGGAGGTCTAAAACGGGGAGATTCCTCAAAATCTCGAGTTCGAATTTTTTGACGATTACAATACTTTCTCTTAGTATACGTCGTATACGAGAAAGTAACCAGCGGGAGTGTTCTCCCTTAAACTTTCTCGTATACTTCCCCAGAAAGGTGCTGTTCTCCCTCCCCCCGCATGGATAAAAGAATTCGAACCTACTGTTGCCCAGAATCCAATGACTATCAGAAGGTTTTTCATTATAGTGATTGAAAAATATCTAGGTAAAGAATCAAATTTAAAGAGATGCGTACCGATTTTCCGTTGTTGCCATCTCAAGGACAAACTGACGTAATTCGCTCCATAGCCTTCGCGTGCACAGAAGATTGATTCCAGTACGCATGCGCGTGGAGATGACGGATTCTTTTCAAAAGTAAATTATACAGACCGACAGACAGTCAACCTTTTGACGGATTTGGCCCAAAATTTTATACGAATCTACATTCATGACGATAAAACTTGTACCAAATTTTATCCATCTAGCTATTCAAGTTTTTGAGTTACAGCGTTCACATGACCGCGGACATACAAACAGACAGACTTCCCGCTGACGGATTTTGTCCAAAATTTGATAGAAACCTACAAATTATGTTTAAAGACCACATACCAAATTTCATCCCCGTAGCTCTAATAGTTTTCGAGTTATCGTGTTCACAGACAGACACACATGATTCTGAAATTGTGTTTTTCGGACTCAGGGAGGTCTAAAACGTGGAGATTCGTCAAAATCTCGAGTTCGAATTTTTTGACGATTACAATACTTTCTCTTCGTATACGAGAAAGTAAAAAGAGCGATATCTATGATTAATAAACTCTCAGAGTCACTGAATGAATTTGAAATATGCACCTCTACGACAAGCAGCAGTTGAAATAATAAACAGATGCTTATTATTGATAATAAGATATAAACTCTCGTGTTTTCTTGAATTATTCAAAGAGAAATTTAAATTAAATGATGAGCTGAAATCAGTTTATATTGCGGAATTTCAGTCTAAATAACGAAGGTCTGTTTAAGATGTAGGCCATGAGCCGAGGCGTCGAGGAAATTTATGCGGTGACTGATCTTTCAGGTTCTTCAATACTTTTAGAAAGAATATTTTACTATTTATCAGCAAAATAGTCTTAATATTTTTCGCAGAGCTACCTTTATATTTTAAACAAAAAAGGATTTAGAAAATCGCCTTGACAGCAAACATTTAATTAAAATCTATCGAATAACTATTTGAACTCAGATTCTTCTTATTTATCACCAATTCTCACTATCGAAACATTTTCATTCCAGGTCCAGGGACAAGTTTCATCATTAATAATAAAATATGCACATTCACATATTTTTTCAGGACCAGATGAAATGAAGTTCACATACACACAAAATTGTTCATTGCAATACATTTAAATTGTACTCAAATTTGCAATTAATTAAATTGTACTCAAATTTACAATTAATTAAATTAATAGCAATTGAATTTAAATGTAATAACTTACGATTACATTTAAACTGTAATATTTGAAATTAAATAACGTGCTACATTTATCTTGTTAAGTAAGAGCAAATAGAAGCGAATGAGTAGTGTCCAAGAATTCTATTGATTTATTCAAACAATCGATTAGAAATGTCAACATACTCTAAATCAGTAAAGTGGCCGTAATTTATTTCGATCTCCTAAAAAGATTTTAGGCAATTAAAAGAAAAAGAAAACTACGTTTTAAAATCTTAATTTCAACAATACAACATAAAGAAGTTAGCGTGAAACCTTTCGTGTTAATTAGCCTGATTATGCTTTAAAATAATTATATTTCAAAGAGCCGTCGCGTCGGCTACAGCGCAGGGAAGATTCGGAAATGAATTCCACGAGGCGCGTAGCAACAACGGAAGCACGGACGTTTTGTTTACAAAACAAGGTGAATGTCGGGGAATGTTATACGCAGTAAGAATCTGTGTACGATAAATAAGTCGTCAAAGGTGTAACTATTCGTTTTTACTTTCTCGTATACGAAGTATACAAAGAGAAAGCATTGTAATCGTCAAAAAATTCGAACTCCAGATGTTGACGAATCTCCACGTTTTAGACCTCCCTGAGTCCGAAACACACAATTTCGGAATCATGTGTGTCTGTCTGTGAACACGATAACTCGAAAACTATTAGAGCTACGGGGATGAAATTTGGTATGTGGTCTTTAAACATAATTTGTAGGTTTCTATCAAATTTTGGACAAAATCCGTCAACGGGAAGTTTGTCTGTCCGCTGTCATGCGAACACTATAACTCAAAAACTTGAATAACTAGATGAATAAAATCTGGTACACAGTTTTATCGTCATGAATGTAGGTCCGTATAAAATTTAGGGCCAAATCCGTCAAAGGGTTGAGTGTATGTTGGTCTGTATAATCGCATAGTTGTAAAAATTATATCTCCTAAACCCACTGGCTTAGATAAATAAAACTTGGTATGACTTTTGCTAATATTAATTATAGATCTGTGCTCAAATCTCGTTTCAATCCGTTGAAAATAAGTTGTCTAAATTGCATATTTGGTTCAAAATGCACATTGCGACTGTGTGTTGGCGAGCGTTTCGCTTATTTTACTCAAGTTAGCATAGTTGGCATTTGACCTTGGCTAAGGGAATTGTAGCTTCGGACGCGCTTCGGAAATTATGGCAACCCCCTGAACCCGAAAGTTCGTTCTGGACATTCTCCAGATGGGAGGTATGGTGAAATCTTGCTTGATAAATGTAGTAAGATTTCGTTCTCAAAAATTTTAAATAAAGTTTTGTACTTCAGCGCGCGTAAAAATTGAGAACTTAAGCATTTTTTTTATTGTTATCATTTTCCTTTTACACATAATCATAAAAATGGGCGCAGGTCATTTTAAAATTATAATGACTCTGAGTTTAGGAAGCAAACGGGACAAATAGAATACGGGACGTATGGAAACCCTAGTTAGAGGGGAAATGACACCTTTTTGGGAAGTATACGAGAAAGTTTAGGAGAGACTACTCCCGCTGGTTACTTTGGCGCGACCGAAGCATAAAAAGAGAAATAGTAATCTTAAAAGATAATCAACCTCGAGATTTTGATGAATCTCCACGTTCTCAATCAGAATTAAAATACTTTTGGAATTATGTCTCTCCGTATGTGAACACGATAGCTCAAAAAATGTTTGAGCTGGACGGATGACATTTGGTATGCGATCTTCATACAAAAATTGCTGATTCCTGTCAAATTGTGAGCGAAATCGACAAAGGGAAGCCTGTCTAACTACACGCAAATTTACATTCTTCTGTTTTGTTTCTCTACTTATATGTCCACATGGAGACCAGAACAATTTCTTCGTGCATAAATGGGGTCGTGGAATAATCTTAGAGCTATACCAGGGTAGCGAGCGGATAATAAGCCCTTATATAGATAGATTTGGTTGACTTACACCCGAATTTATCAGGATTGTCACAATTGCAAAGCATGTACGCAAATTCCTGCCGGTCTGAAGTTTTTTCACGACCAAATACATAAAATTTGAAAACAGAGCAGTTCTATCCATACTTATAAAAGGCAATGTTTGTGTGCGCGCGATGTCCAGACGAATCTATCGCACTTACAGTCAAGAAATTTTGCACACAGATAGACGTAATGGTGACTCAATGCACCTCGAAGTCGGAATTTTAAAATTTAATCTAGAAAATTTTTTTATTTAATGTTGTGTTGTTTTGGGTCATTTTAAGCACGTTTATGACTGTAGTATCTTTTCTAATGATAGTTGAAAAACAATTGATGCACCATTGGATAGAACAAACAATTTTCTTTCTAATGAAATTTCGTTTCAGCTTCAAACGTAATTTACTAAATTTTGAGAAATTTTTAAAAAATAGCAAGTTTTACCATCTAAATTTTATTTTTGTTTTTAAATTTGCTGCATCGAACGTTCTAATAACACTATTATTTTCAATTTTTTTCAGCTTGTAACTGCAACGGTTCTGTCGGATTTAAAACAAGAATGGTCAAAATATCTTTTCCCGCTTTTTTCAAATTAATTTTTCCCTGGTCAGTTGAAAGATATTTTTCCTCTAACGAGTTTCCTCACGCGGCACTTCTTCGGAACGTAGCTGGCAATTTTGATTGGCTGACGGTTCAGAGCGCAGGATACGTCATAACCTTCAACTGTATGAATGACTTCGATTATTATTTTCGGATTCGATTTTATATTTTGCTTGCTGTATAATAATCATTTTCACGTTCCAATTGTAATATTGTTTTGGATTAACGTACTCTGTACTGCAGCACAAAAAAAATAAGCAGGAAAATCAAAATAATGTGTATCTTTTGTTTTGCTTTTGTTTTCAAAACTTTTTCATGCCACTGTGTGTGCGGGCGGGTTTTTTTCTTTTTTTTTTCTTTTCATTTTGTTGAATACCTGATTCCACGGGCAACGCCGTGCGCGTACTGCTAGTTAATTATAAAGCAAAAGAAATTTAGTTAATTTATTATTATTTGACAGTGGCGAATCCAGGATTCGGTTCTGTGGAGGGGGGCTGAGGTCATAAAAATTTTGTATCGTAGTGACGAATGTCAAACCTCATGGCTTATGTAAACCAAAACACTTTAACTTTACAGGCTTTCCTCTCCTGACAATAAGAATAATAGAGAACACTACAATACTTCCGATAATTTAATAAAAAATACAATGAAATAGCTGGCCAAAAATGTTTTCGACCGCGCCAACGCTACGAGTGCAAGTGGAATGACTAGAAAAGTAGGAAAATTTTCGAGCCTGTCAAGCCAGAAAGCAATGTTGTCACGATTTTATTACTATTCTTTTTAAATGAAAATTAAGATCAAACAGTTGTAGTGATTTTAAATTAAATCAAGAATTTTGGTTCAGGTCTGGGGGGGGGGGGGCGGCAACCCGATAGCCCCTCCCCTGGATTCGCCACTGTTATTTGATATTCAATGTTTTCTGACGTCGAAGAAGATGACAGAAACTTGCAATGTCTATGTTTCCGGGATCCTGAAATTCATTTCAATGACCCCATTTGGAAATCGTTACTTATAGAACAAAAGCACCCGAGTATCCTGTGCACAAGAGTGCACCGTCATCTCCCTTCCCTGCATTTCTGCAGTTGTCAACCGCTCGCGCGCACCGACGCTCTACCCTGCGTTATAAACTGACCTTCAGCCCGAACACTGGATCGATTCCCCCAGCCTTTCGATTCCCCCTTTCTTACATTGATTCAGGTGGCGTGAAAGAAAGATCCCCTTTGTCCTCTTTCTTTATGGAAGACCCCCTACGCCCTGTTTTGATGAACCTAGGGACCTCTGCTGGTGAAGCTTATTTAAACTTAGGGCTACCATATTTACTTTTTTCCTAAACAGGGACAAAAATTGTTAAATAATACAGTCGGACCTCTATTTAACGAAGTCGCTAAATCCCGAAAAAAAGTTCGTTATATGGAAAATTCGTTAAATAGAGATTCACCTTCTAAAATACTTTAAACTACACAGAACAGATTTTAAATTCATAAACACTAAATATTTTTAAAGAAAGTAATTAATCACACCTTTATTTTGTAAATTAATATCTATTTGTTTTACACATTTTACCCATCAAAAAGAAATCTGCGAGGAAAACAAGAATAAAACGAAACATTGTCCGGGAATACACTGTATTTTCAATTTTAAAAAATAATTTTATATTAAAATTAACGAATTTTAGCATTTCATCGTACGAAGGTTTGTTGATTTGTGCATTATGGTCATTTCCATCTTCATCATCTTCGTCTTCATCGCTGCATTGTTTTTTTTTTCACACTGTCCACTTCAAAACTGCCTCATCCACATCTTCATAGACACACGCTTTTAAACGTTTTGAACAAGAATCCGATGAATCATAATTTTGTATCTTATCGCGATTTTTTTATTATGATTGTAAGCTGTTTATAGAAATACCAAATTTTAAAGCAATATCCTTTTTTTTCACGCCTTTATCCACCTCACGAAGAATTAACTTTGTTTTCTCTGAGGCTCAAGCACTTTCGCTTTGACATTTTCCAACTTCAAGGTCATTGATCACCATAAAATGTGTTAAAAGAAAGAATAAGTTTGAAATGTTTAGAAATATTTTGAGAAATAGGGAGAAAAAAAAATATTGGATCGCAAGAAAAAGTTCGTTAAATAGAGAACGCACTTCGCTATTTGGAGGTTATTTTACGAAGAAATTCGCAAAATATTCTTGTTTCCAAGAAAAAGTTCGCAAAATAGAGAAATTCGCAAAATAGAGGTTCGTTAAATAGAGGTCCGACTGTATATCTATTACTTAATATCAGTTGTTATAGAAGGGCATAGAAGCAATCGGGGGGAAAAAAAAGGGCATTTTACCTCACTTGTGTGATTATGGTAAGATATATATATGTAATAATTTAACATTTTAAAAACGCTTCTTAACTTTTAATTCATTAAATTATTTCTCCTTAAGCTCTAGTATACGAATGACTGCCACTCTAAACTCGCTGAGATCCGGTTTCAACCGCTGTAAAGCATTCGGGTATTCTCCCGTTTATCGAAAGTATAAAAAGGCTGGACTCCAATCAACTTTCTCTCTTCTAACCATGTAAAACACTTTGAAAGAGCGCAATTTTCTGGACAATGGCGATGGCTTCGATGTATCTTAAATACCATCTGAAAAGTTAAAAGCATCCTATCATCTATCTCAACGATAAAAATGACGATTTCTCAATAAAAGATTTTCAACGACTGTTGCATTATTACGCCTGCTTTTTCATTTAAAATAAAGCCTGACTTTTATACATATATATAATTAAATATTTCAAATAATCAATACACGTGTTAGATTTTCAATATATAGAAATATTAATCTAAAAATTAAAATTAAAATAAAATTACCTTATCAATAATCATACAAATGAAATACAAAAGATAGTTTGATTAAAGACTAATACACTATGAAAAAAGACAACCTAGAATTGGAATTTCAACAGTCAAATGCCTATCAGCCTTGGGAACTGATACGTCGCATTAAATCTAGATTTTGTGGCGCCAACCCTCTGCGATATATAGTTAATTTTTTAAACAATCAAAACACATGTCACATTTTCAATATATACAATATACACATATTAAACTAAAATTAAAATTAAAATAATGTTACCTTACCAATAATCATACAAATGAAATAACAAAAGATAGTTTATATACTAATGTGTGTTAATACTAGTTAGATTATTACTACTATGAAAAAGACTACCCAGAATTGGAATTCCAACAATCAAATGCCAATCGATCTTATATATATATAATCAAAGAATACTATCGTAATTCAAATGTACCATACTTCAAAAAAGTTTTGAAAATTGAAATAAAATTGGGAAAACAATAACAAACATATTTTCACAGTGTGAATTAAAATTTTATACGTTTATATTCCTGAAATTGGTGTTAATGAAAAAGTAAAAGTGATATTTTCGACCAAATATTGATGTAATTTTGAAAGTTGTTACTTGATCTTGATGTTTTGGTAAATTTTCAATGATTTTTTTTAAAAATTCCTCTTGACCGTAAGAGACCGATTTATAGATAACTCCACAAGAAATTTTTGATATGGGAGGACCCATATAGATCGCATCGAATCGCATATGATACATCTGAGTTTGGAGCAACAGTAAATTACAATGGATGTATCTTCCCCAGTCTCTAAACCATACACAACACAGATTCTTGAGATCACACACACATAACTTTGCATATAAGTCTGAGGTTAAACTGAACCTTGTCTGTGCTGTGATGCCGTGCCCTTCTTCCGCAAGATGCACTAGGAATTCCAAAATTAAATTGGAGCGCCGCACTTCACGTCTGTCATGTGGGCATGAATTGACTCCAATACGATCAAATATTCGTTTGTATTTTAATATGATTCGGAATATACACTCTATATTCGGGAATAACACAAAACTATAGAATTCCAATAGTGGAAGCAACAAGTTAAGCATTTTAACTCTGCATATCTCGACGGCATTTGAAAGTACCGCGTTCATCAAGCTTGTATCTTCGTAATATGTCCGTTCTTCCTGACGGTACTCACAAGTAGAGGAAAGAGGGGTAAAACAGGGTAGCTAAGGTTTGAAGGCCTGTTGGAGCTAAACTATTCGACATAGAGCTCTCAATGAGCTCTCCTTGTTCATCGGAGTACAATATGTCTTTCCAGAAAAGTCGCAGTTTCATTACTTATTTTATCAATGATTTTTTTTATAAAAAAAGTCAAACTACCCGGTGCTACCCCGCTTGTGGGGTAAAACCGGGTAGTTTGAATAAACGATCAACGTCTGACATGTTTTTATCGTCTTCATCGGAGGAATCATCAACACTGACCGTCCCAGTCTTACGCCACTTGGAGTACCCGGTTTTACCCTGAGTGCAGAGTTTTTTACAAAAAACGTCAAACTATCCTGTAAACCGGGTACACGTGTTAACGTTATGGGAAATTAGGAAAACTCGATTCTCAGTGGAATAGTTGCAATCGCTTTCACTTTAGACGACAATTTAAGAATATTAGTGACAAAATTCACATGTAAAGCTGCTGTCTTCTTCCGCGACACTGCAGCTTTCGTGGGCATTTAAAAGACAGTTTTTACATTGGAGTAACCCTTCTTCTTTATTTATTTAAATTAGAAAATACATCATTAAAATATAAACAATCAACGTCCGATCTGTTTTTGTCGTCTTCGTCGGAAGAATCGTCAACACTGACTGTCCCACTCTTACCCCACTTGGAGTACCCGGTTTTACCTCGAGTGCAGAGGTTATAAGAACGAAATAGAACCGCGCAGTTATTGTAGTAAGTCCTTATTGCCTGATAGGTTATAAATCCATAGTAAACGTGTAATGAGCTGGTCTAAATATAGTTTTTATAACTGTAATGGTTTTTAAGTAAGGGTAGTCTAAAATCAAACGAACATCAGAGAGTTGGCGTCTTAAGACAAATAAACCTTCACAGATGCAGTGAATTCAACAGCTACAACGCGCCACTATGACTGTTCCTTTTTCTTGACTAGTAGAGTGTAATTCAGTATCCGTCTGCTAGATAGGATGAATAAAAGCGTCAGAATTGAGGGTACCCTGTTTTACCCCATCCTCCCCTACACGAGTAAGGCAGTTCCGACAGCAAGCAGTAAGCGGCAGCTGATCGCTAAATTTAAAACTTTTAATTATTAATTAAATTAATTAAGTTTTTTTTATTTAATTAAAATTTTTATTTCTCTTTCCTGAGGTTATTCTGCACCAAAACTTATCTAATGATGCAAAATTAAAATTAAAAGTTTCTGGTAAATTAACTAGGGATATAAAAGTCTAACACAATGTATATAATCATGTTTAGAAAATTAAGCGTCAGTCACTTTCGAAAATTTTATATGTTATTTAAGTAATGCAAACTTTATGCATCCTCATTGTTTTCTAAATAAAAAAAATACAAAATAACGCGATATAAATGTGTCTGTCTGTTGGCGGTCTACAGAACAGACCGTTGAAACCTAGTGCTACCAAATTTGGTACAGGCATACTTTGGTGGGTGGGAATGTGCACCTCGGAGCCAATTTTTTCTAAATAAAAAAATACAAAATTACCTCTTCTCACCATTGCTATTACCAAATACTAATTTTGTCAAATTTGTAAGAAACATATTATTCAATATATATTAAAAAATCGGGGCAGTCTGTCTTCGTCTTTCTCGTTTATTCCCGCACAAGGATGCCAAAGTGTATGTTTTTGAATGACGAATATGCTGGAATTACTTCAAAAACAAAATTAACATTCACAAAACTACAATAAGCACAATAAACAAGAACAAAATATTGTTTTCTACGAGATGTTGTTACTATCTTCCGGAAGACGAATACGAATGCTGACAGCGAGCTGAACTATAGGTACACGAAAATTGATCCAATTAGCAAAAAACTATCGTAAGAGAACGAAGTAAAACCCTTATAACATTTCAAAAGATTCAAATGAATGAATAACAATTTTGAAAATAGAACTATAATTAATTTAATCTGATAGTCTCTGCGTATTGATTAAATTAATATTTTCACTTTATTGAGTTGCATAACACCACAGCATACCCCCGAACTGGGAGCCTAAACGGCTCCCTTGGATGAGTATGTGTGAAACTTTATTGAAAAGCAAAAGCCAAAAAAGAAATTACATCATTAGATATAAAAACACTTGAAAGGGAACATGATTATACATGAACAAAGAAGAAAAAAATAAACAACATATAGAGGATTACAATCCGAGTATAATATAAAATATTTACAAGAGGAGTTATCATATTTGAGTTCAGTGAAAGGGTTGAATGTTTCCCTTAGTTACATTTTTTCATACATGATTCGGGGCTGATAGTGTTGTTCGATGCGACGAAAAAGAAGAATTGAATAACGTATCACCACCGGTTATATTGATGAAAATTGTCGCAACCATCCTAAAAATCGTGGGACTGTTTTTTTTTTTGTTGTTGTTGTTGTTGTTCTGTCTTGTTATTTATACTGAGGGATCGCTGGAATTGTTACTCTAGGGTTGGCAGTAATGTGAAGGGTGAATTTTTCGAATGAATTACAGAAGAATTGGTGGTGGCTGGTTGCTGTTTTTAAACTAGTGTGCTCTGCTGCTCAACTGGGTATTCATCGAACTTCTGGCTGCTGAATTGCATCTTGCACCAGTGGCCAATCTAGAACCCGGGTTCGGGCGCCGCCGCCGAGGGCATAAAAATTTTGTATCGTCGTGACGAATGTCAAACCTCAAGGCTAAAGTAAAGAAAACTCTTTAACTTTACAGCCTTTACTCACCTGACAATAAGAATCATAAAGAACTAGACAATACTTTCTATAATTTAATAAAAATTACAATGAAATAACTAGCCAAAAAATGTCTTCGACCGCGTCAAAACTATAAATACAAGTGGAATGACTACAAAATTAGGAAAATTTTCGAGCCTGTCCAAGCCAGAAAGCAATGTTGAAACGTTTTTATTATTTTTTTAAAGAGGGAAATTAAGAAAAAACAGTTGAAGTGATTTTAAATAATATCAAGAATTCTGGCTTGGCTCTTGAGGGGGGGGGTCTGTAGCCCGATAGCCCCCCCCGGATTCGCCACTGGCTTGCAATGTATAAAAATTGTATTTAATATTTTCATTCAGCATGAACACAAATGTGTATGTTCGGAAAATCTTTACAGATATAGACCTTTTTTAGAACAATGAAGAAAATCGAGTAAGAAAGTTCTTCTTCCCGTAGGCCAATTTAGACGAAAAACTGGAGCATATCTACACTTCCGGTGCAGGGATGGCATGTTAAATTTCAATTATCTAACATAGATAAACAAATATACCTACATTTATTATACCAAGTCCGAATAGATACATTTTTGGAATGTAGACATAATCCCGAAAATGTTTCTTTTTCTGTCTTAGGGAGGTCTTAAAACGTATCAAACTTAGCAGATCGAATTTTTTTTACTATTACAATATTTGCTCTATTTATTCTTCGAGTACGATAAAGAGAAAACTGCGTGAATTTCAGAAGACACTCATAACATTACAGAACATAGTTAGGCATGCCAAATAATACAAATTCTAACAGCCATCGTTTTCAAAATACTTTCTTCTATGCTAAATCATTTAATTCTGTGACTGCATCGTGCTATCGTCGTTAAGCCAGGATTTCCTCATATTAAAAGAAAAAGAATGTAAATAAGAAAATCAATATTACTTTCTCCGCCGACCTTAGTTTTTACTCTGATCCATTCATTGTTTTTACTAATATCTTTAAAAAAAAAACTCCCACTATATTTTCAACCATTCAATAAATATAATCATACATAATTTTCCATGATATCTTCTCCCAAGAACAGTGGTGGATTTTCACAATACGGGGTCACACGCCCAGAACTGTTTTGAGGCCCCCTCCCTTAACCCAATGTAGTAAATTCGCCGTCTGCTTGGAATTGCGATGAACGTCGAATAGATTTTGAGGCCCTCCCAGGATCTCAGGCACGAGGCGAGCACCTGTAGCGCCTGTGCGGAAAACCGCCACTGCCCAAGAAACAGATTAATTCCTGCATTGGGAACAAGAAAGCGAGAGGCAGCAGGCATTTTTGCATTTGCCGGTATTCCTACTGAATTAATCTTCTAGCACCTTTAAATGGAACACAGTTAAAAATCATCATGGTTTTGGCTGTTTTACTTAAATCATTAATCATAACTCATTCATTCATTCATAACTCCATTTTAAAATAATCCCATGGCTGCAAATAAATTATAACTAATAATCTTGAGAATAGTAGGAGAGACGAAAGCATGCAATTTTGCAATCGCCAGTATTCCGACCTAATTCTTTTTGTATCGCATTTTTAAATGGAGCGTAATCAAAAATATCCTGGTTTTATCATCGAGTTTTAAATAATCTCATGGTTGTAAATAAATTACAATAAATAGTATCAAGAGAACAGTAAGATGAGCAGGAGCAGACGATTATGCATTTGCCGGTATTCTAACTGAAGTCGTTTCCTATCACATTTTTAAATGGAACACAATCAAAAATTAAATAGTCCTGGTTTTATTAATCGAGTTCTAAAATAATC